>OW203766.1:18732710-18876161 GCA_934045905.1 Leuctra nigra | reverse complement strand
AGAATTTTACTCTTGAATCTACTCAGTCGAGAGACAATTCTGGTTTCTACTTGACTTATTTAACAAGACAGCGTAATTCCTTCCATCCTTCCTCCGTTCCATCATTCCTATTGTTGTCATAGGCGTTTATAAAGTAAGTATAAACACTGGTGTTGATTTCAATATCAAAATATTTGTTATAAATTAAGAATAACACAAACATAAATTATATTGATAAAAATATTTACCAAATTTTATGCCTTTCCAGACATTTATAAGTGTGTCTCTTTATCTCATAAATTGCAAAAATAATATTAAAATCAATTCAAAACAAATGAGAGACTCTGATTGTATAGATGTACTTTCTTATTATGAGTTGAGTTTTGAGTTTGTGCACATAATGTAAAGATCACTCTGTAAACAGTAATATTCTTCTACCATGGTTTATGCATATACCTAATACCATCACATTATTTCCTAATTGGCCTAATTGGCTCTTGAGGACGATGCTTTTGTTTGAGTCACCAAGAATAAGCTTTTTCAGAGCAATTCTGTCGACTAATGAGCATAATTCTTTCTCCCAACCTCATGCAAGTATCTTCCAGTCCTCTTGCATGCAAACTATCTCTCTATTCCTTACAAGTCTTCTTTTTCCGCCTGTTTCGTGTTCTGTTTTTAATATTTTATGCGGCCATATTTCGTCACTCATCCGTATCATAATCCCGTACCATATCAGTTGTTTCGTTAGTCATATAATGTTTACACATTATTATCACGGATTTATTTCCTCAGTAAGTACACTCGGCCAAACAAAACTTGAACATTGACCAAATTTGAATGACTGCTGGTCATGTCCCATAAGTAACCAATCAAAGCTTGTTATTACAATGAAATGTGAGGTCACCTACTAGAGTGAGACAATGAGATCGCTTAGACTGACTTCTGATGGTGCGATCTTACATTTATCAGCCTATCAGATTTATTGAACGTTCAAGTTTTGTTTGGCCTAGTGTACCCAATTAAAGTGCGAATCAGTGTCCAAAACTTACAAGATTAATATTCAACTCATGTATAAATTAATTGGTAATTCAAAAAATTCGCCATGACTTCGTACGTGCCATAATCCTAAAATAAACTTCATATTCGCTATTATTAATCAGCCAATGAATGATGACTTTGGATTTTGGATTGAGGTCAAGCCGACGCCATTTTGACGAGTTTTGATTGGTTGTTTGGCTCTAAACAAGATGGATGGTGAACTCAGGTGCTCGAAGTATTGGCAACGAGCCAGGCAATAAAACTGTTGTAAAACGTCTTGTCTATAAAGGAGAGAATAACATGAGTTGCAATTGCAATCAGCATGTCATTCTCTAGCAGATAGAGATGCACTTCCTAGATGCATTTCATCAACAAAACATTCGTGATGCATCGTAACTGTAAAACACCTATGACGGTGCAAGTTAGCTCAGGTGTTGAGCTTGCATCCTGGAGGTCTTGGTTCTATTCCCACGGACGACATTCCTGACTGAGGTTTTCTCGTAGTTTCCCTCAGTCGTAGTTAGACAATCATTTTATAAACGAGTGACTGTGGAAACAATTCCTAAAATATTTTGATTGAACTTCAGATTGATGATGGGACCTATGACAATAATATGTTTCCGATTTGCTATTGAAATTTCTTATAGCTAAGTTATTGGTCAGAACTACCTAAAATATTCCATCGAATCCAGCTTCAATAAGTTACAATGATTTTAAAAAACAGACTTTCCGAACTAGTTTATAACTTTGGTACTTCATGGTTCATTTAAGAACGCTTGAATCTTATATCACTTTGTGATGATCAGTGTTACCAATAAACAATAATAAACAATAAACCAACTCTAGGTAGCAAAATGTTTTTTTAAATATCGAGATGTGGGCGGGCAACCCCCCCCCCCCCCCCTCCCCCCATGTCCCTCCCCACCCTCATTCGAAGTGATACCCAACGCGTTTTCCCAAGCGTTTTCCCTGTATAATCCACTTCCACGATCTTGTTTTCACTTTACTGATCCCCTCTCAAGTCTTTCGTTGGTTTTCATCACCATATTAATAATCAATCAATCATCTCTCGACTTCGTGGAGGCAAACAGCTGTCTGACAGATGAATCGCTCTAATAGTGAATAATAGGGTCATAAAGTGCGGCAATATTCATCAATGAACTGCCAGTAGAGATTAATCTCAACTACAGTGGCCTTGTTTACTAGATATAGTAAACACACTTCATTCACTCTCGGTGTTTTTAACAAGTTAGTGAAAACAATAATATTTTTGTGTACATGATAAGACTGTTTGTTGTCATTGGATTTAACGTCACTTATGTTGTTGTACTTGTTATGAAATAGTTCTTGTCTGAACTTGTATTCAGGAGATCCGGGGTTTGATTCCCGTCACCTCTTGACTGTTGATTTTTCGGGGAAGGTAATCTACAATAAGCCAAGACCGCCTCCTACCCACGTATAGAATGAAACATTGGAGATAATATTTCCTAAATATCGCCAAAGCTTTTGAACCATCAATTCTTGAAAAATATGAATAATAATAATTAACACTTAGCTATAATTTCTGGTTGATCTAATCAACATACACAACGACTTACAATAAATACAATATCTCAACAAACGTCCCTACTTTCTCAGCTAAGTTAAGTTTGGGCACAGATATTGTGTTTATAAAAATAGTTGTGTTAATTATTATTAAAAATATTAATAATTTGAATGGTTCACAAGCAATGTCAATATTTAGGAAATGTTAGCTTGAACAATGTTCACATTCAAGTGTAGGCCAATTTTTGGTTGGATGCCATGATGCAACAATATACTTATAGGTACCATGGTTGGAGGCATAAATATCTATCAAGGTGGTGCGAAGAGATGGGAAGTAATAAGCAAAACATTAGAGAAGGGGAGAATCATCCTCAAACTTGCCTTTTTTGGGAAGCTGTGACCGAAATTGTCAAGAAATTGTGAATTAATTAATTGCTCTTTCTTTCTGCATCATTAGAACAATTTTTTTTATATAAAAAAATCTTCAAATCTTCTATCTTCTTTGAAGATAAATCGCAGTTATCCAATTATAAAATACTTACGTGACTTCCATGCAAAATAACCACTCGTCCCTTAAAACATCTTTCTGTAAAGTCTCATGATTGGTCTTAACAAAAAACACGAGTCTGCTGATGCTCAATTAAAATAATAAAATTATGGAAATGAATATTATTTAAATAAAGTAATAAAGATTATAATTGGCTGTATGTATTTGAATATTGCTTCCTCTTTTATGAATACAATTAGAAAAATATAATAAAGTAACCAGCCAATACCGATATTACGAGCGATATTAGTAATAAATATTTAAGTCTTGACGCCTGTAGTGTATGCAACTTAACCTTCTCTGATGTAAGACGGGTTGCCTAACCAAGTATAACCATGAACAATAAACTATAATCAGAGTTTATAGCTGTTTTACAGCTCAATTTTTATGTTGTTTTCATAATAAATTAAAATTGGTTTATTTGTAATTTTCTAACGTTCAAATGTATCTACAGGATATCAATCATGTTACTTCTTTGAAGGCATCCATTATATTATAATGGCAGTGTTTTTCAATGAAGTTCTCCAGTTTTATTTGTTTGTTATCTGTCTGTTTGCTGTCTGGCGTACACTGTCTGTAATGTGTATATCAAAAGCTTAGAAATCAAATTAAAAGAATATAAAATTCACATTTTTTATCAATTTAGAAAGGATAGCATCCAAATAATCTTGGACAGTATCTAAGCACCAAATAATATAATACATGATTGAACTTAAGATGCCTGAATAATAATTCTCTACATCCGATAAAAAAGTTACCTATGAGAACACTCCTAACATCGTTCATGTTGGGTATCCAAGACGAATAGAAGTTAATTTGCAGTGATTTATTAATCAAAACTAAAAAATCTCGTGTATAAATACGCATGTTAAAACTGTCAAAACCCAGTGAGTTATTTTGGCAGTTCTTTTCTGCGTAGATTAGTTCCATGAGAAGTGTCTTAACTTATCTAGATGCAGGTGAAGTCTTTGCTAAACTGAGCCCTTCCAAGTGAAAATGTTATCATTTTGTTGTCACTACGCCTGAACTCGGTAGATTCGAGTTCCCAAGAGCGCCTCAGTCAAAACACGTTTTTAACCAACGAGGGCAGCTTGAACTTAAGCATCACGATCTACTTAGTTTAGACATCTGGTTTGTACGATACAGCACTAAAACAAACTTGAAAAACTGCTAATCACTTCAAAGGATTGAGATCTAAAAGAAGGGCCAAGCAAATTTCGTTAAAACATTTTCACACTTAAAATTAATTCGTGAAATTATTACGCCCATATACTGCCGCCTAGCTATACATTAACTTTGTGCCTAAATTTCTCATAAAATAAGCCTCCAAATTTCAAATGCAAGAAGAAAAAAATACGAGAAGAAGAATAAAGAAGAAGTATTCAATGCGCCGGTAAGTCTCTGTGGTGTACACTGTGCTTGTCAGCGTCGAGCTAACGCCCGACTAGATGTCAATAAACAAAAATGGCACATCATTGAAATGACACACTAAGATGCTTTTACACCTTAGTTTTAAACAGGTCTGTCCAATAAATACCTACATAAAGACGCTCTCAAATTGCAATTTATTTAGTGCTACAAATGAAGTTGTCAAGTGCTGACATTTGTGTGTGGTCGGTGTTGAGGGTGGCGCCTCTAGTGGCGCTAACGGCAGCAGTAATGATGCGTGAGTAGCAATAGAGATCCTTGTTATAATACCAGTACCTCAGAGGTAGAAGGGCGGAAGTCAATTATAAATGAATCTTGAGGTGAGTTCATAATTACCAGTAATTCTCATTTCCTCCATTCATAATGGTGGCATGTCTGTGTAAGAGAATACTTCTAACCATATTGTTGGGTTATAAACATCACTCAGTATAAACATCAGTCAAAAGGAAATTGATAGAGCTAGATTGCATGATTCTAAATGTGTGCAATATATAGGAAATGGACTTCCGCCATTCTATCTCTGAGGTACAGATAAACTTTCTAGGGATATTGTGATATCCACACTCTGGAATATAATAACAGATCCATGTGCCATGATAAAACATTTGAAAATCTGCTTTGACAGCTATTTCAAAACTCTTAAAATGGCAACAAGTCTGTAAATAAATATTGACCAATTGGGCTGAAATGTATATAATATGAGATTGGTCACCATGCAAAATTTGAACAGAATCGAAACATTTTGATTTTCGAACAATCGGATTTTTTTTAAATTTCACTTAATTGGAGAATTTGGCTGAAACTTTGTAAGATTTGATAAGATGTTGGTCGCAATGACTTGGCAAAATTTTAAATTAATCAGGTCAACCAATTAGGAGATAATGGTTTTAAAATATAAACCAACCGATTTAAAAAAAAATGGGTCTGCATCAGCTGTAGTCCTTTCATGTGTGCAAAAATTCAGCTCGATCTGATAAACGGTGTGACCTGTATATCGGAACGGACAGACAAACAAAACAAAACAAAACCAAAAGAGACATCCGTGCCAAGTGAGCGAAAAGGAGACGCTCATTTCGCTCACTCAAAACCGATCATGTCATTTGTTTTCCAGCAAAGATGCCAGCCAATCACGTGACGTGCTTCAGAAATGATCCAGATTTTAACAAATGTTTCAAATCGACTTTACAAAATCTGATCCCTGTGTTTGCTCCCCGAGGTAAGTGTGTACCATCATGTCCAAAAGAAGTCTGAACTTGATTTGAATGAACTTTCGACAAATAATGTAACAAACTGAGATGGCAGATTGAATGCCTTCATTGGGTATAACGTTTTTTACGTCACGCTCGATTGTACGAGCACTCGTACGAAATTTACAAATTTTATTAGATTTTTGACTGTAATATTAAATTTTTGAACTTGGGGATTAGGGGTATTACGAGTAAAAGCATTAGGTACATATAAATTGATGAACATAATACAACTAATAATTGTTATGTAATACGACCTCCCCAAATTCGCGGGCCCTTCGGGCCGGCCACCCTCCTCGAGTTGGTGATCCCCCTGAAATCGGGTTCCACCCGCCCAAAGCCTCCCCCTCTCCGGTCTGTCCCCATTCTGAACTGGCTTTCCCACCAGTTTCAGACTCCCCCGGATCGGGCCCTTTAGGTCGCCCCCTCCCCATGTCCTCCACTTATCAAAAAGTTTAAATTAAAAATTAATGTGCGCAATATAACCTCGTCGTTGACGCGCCGTTACACCATAATCTATCTATTGACCAAACATGCATTTTGTATTTCGGAATGAATTTCAGATCCCTCATCAATGTTTCAATATTATTAAAACTCTTGACAATTCTCGTGATTTTAGTTAATTAACTTCCTAAATTCTCAGGTATTCCGGAGTTTGACATCAACATCTTGGACCCGTTGTTCGTACCGGAGATGGTATTGGAATACAATCAGAACTCATTCAAGAGCAAAGCCATCTTTTACAACAACACTGTATGGGGTGTGAAATCAATACAAGTCCGAGACGTCAGGTAATTACTGCTAGAGATAATGTGCATACTAATAGATATATCATCGGAAAACACTCTGTGTGGTAGCGTTGATAAGCGAGCATTTGTATTGCATGCAAATGCATCTAGAAGAGCGTTGGCGATTCGCTGCCAAGCAACCGTGTCCGTATGTTTTACAAAATAGCTTATACTAATGATTAATACACATACAATAACAGCATATATAACCCCCTCCGTGACCTTCCATAGTTGAAACAATATAAAAAACAATATAACGTATAGTCTTTCAAGTATCTGTACATCAGAGGTAGAAGGGCGGAAATCCATTTTTTTCGATTTTGCTTTGCTCACTTTTGGAATGATGTAGGTAATCAATCTCAGCAATTGCCATTTGACTGATGCCAACAAATACAGTTATATTGAAGTATTCTCTTGCACAACGAGTCATGTCAACATTACAATATGATTGGATGAAGTAAATTGGATTTTGAGCTCACTTCAAGAATCACTGAAATGTACTCTGAGGTACAACGGTTTCCCGTCTTCTTCTAGATCATACTTTGCCAACAAGACGAGCTTCCAGATGGAGGTCGACGTCTACATCCCCCAGATCACCGGCGAGGGTCGTTACGACGCTAAGGCTCGTTTCCTCAATCAGGCAATCAATGAGAAAGGATCTCACAATCTCACCTTCGGCACGTAACACTTTTATTTCTCTTTTATAAGGATTATCAAAGTAATTTCCAATTGATTTGCTGATTTCAACGTTTTTATGGATTTTTATTGCAATCATTCTAAAAAAAATTACATCTCGGATGTTTCATCGATGAACTTCTCAAAACAGATAGCAATATTTCATAAGCTCATTGTCTTGGTTATAAATAGACGAAAATACAGTACTGTCACGTTTTTCAAATTTGTTCACTAAAATGTTCTTACAAAAATGGAATCTATCATTCTACGTACGTGAAAATATAAAAATGTCCTTTCCCCCGACTGTTCGTCGTCTATGAACATGAACTTTGTATATCTGTAGGAGGAATGGAAGGAACGTGGAAAATATCCGGAAGACCAATAGTGAAGGAAGACGGGAAGACCTACACGCTACTGGACTCGACGATCTTCCGTCCTAGAATCCGCACTTTCAAGATATACGCTTCCAATCTCTTCTCGAGGAACAAAGCTGTTAGTAAGTATGAGAAAAGCTCTACATAAAGTTAACTTCCGATCGAACTTTGGACCATCGCTGCTTGGACACAGCCGCATTCACGATACGACGATTTCTTGATCCAATGCTTAAAACATTTTATTTTCAAAACGTCTCGGCCTTGCAACAAGGTATACAAATAATCAGAATAATAATCAACAATAATGAATGAAATTTTAAAAAAAATATATGCTACATAGTGTAAATGGTGTAAACAAACATAAATATTTTAGATTACGTAAGTGGTTCCTACAATTTTTATTTGAACCTTTTAACGCTAATGAAACGATGTCATCAATAAAAGCCTATAACAGAAATAGAAAATCGTTTAAAAAATTGAATAAAAATATATTAGTTATATTACTTATTATATTGTTATATTACTTACTTAACTTATTAGTTATATTAACTAAATGAAACTACTAACTAACTAACTAAAACTACTAACTAAAACGTATAACGGCCTACCTACAATTGACGTAACGGCAAGGGACTAGAAGTTAAAACAGTCTGGCATTGACGCAACGGTAAGGGAACGAAAGTAATGTTAAATTTGTGTTACAATTGCATGCTCAAATGAATTACTTTCCTTTGGACAGGACACAAACTTTATTTTTTATTATAAATTGCACAATATTTCGGCCACTGTCTGCGGCCTTCTTCAAGTGTATGTAACAATTATTGAAAAATTGACAGGTATAAAACATTATGATTAAAAAAGACAAACAAATCACAATCCATTAGGCTTATCAAAAACCAAAGACTTCAAACAAAAGATAAGCCAATAAATAGGTTGACATTTCTAATCCTAAACTAATACGTTCTAAAAATTGACATCAAAATTTTGTTTGTTCTATTACTTTTCTTCCACTTAACTACTTTTCACACTTTGCCATCTTCTCATTACCTGGTCTTTAACTGTTCTTGTCCAAATGACGTTGAACTCGTAGCTCGGTTGGCTTATTGTCTTGATTCCTTCTCTTCTCAATACCTCCATCGTAGCCGCCTCCTTAAACCTTCTCCTAGCCCACCTCTCTTCTTTCCATATCTTTCCTATTTTTCCCCATTCTATTTTTCCCCATTGATAAGCCTAATGGATTGTGATTTGTTTGTCTTTTTTAATCATAATGTTTTATACCTGTCAATTTTTCAATAATTGTTACATACACTTGAAGAAGGCCGCAGACAGTGGCCGAAATATTGTGCAATTTATAATAAAAAATAAAGTTTGTGTCCTGTCCAAAGGAAAGTAATTCATTTAATATAATACCAAACTTATCAGGAAGAGGAAATTTAATCAATTGCATGCTCATTGAGAATTTTTTTAGATGATAGCATTACAAGATATCACAGCTAACCAAAATCTAAATGGGTGACAGTTGCTTTTAGTAAATAAGTAAATAAGTAATCATTATCTTTCTTGATTTTATTTCCTTATTTTATTTGATTACACATTTGTCTTTCTTTTTAATATCTTTCTTTCACAACCCTCCCAGCAAACTAAACAAGATTGAGGTGTGTTACCTATAGCAACCAGGGTGCAGCTACCCTATAGAATATAGAATAAGGTAAATTTGATTGTATGAATAATAATAAACCCTCCGAATGGCTGGAGTTTTAACAGTGAACTTGTCTTCCAGGTGATGCAATTCTCCTGTTTATGAACAAGTTCATGCCAGTCTTCTACAAGGCAAGAGTCAAAGACATCTCGAGGAGCTGGGACCCGGTAATCATTGATGTCGCAAACCGAGTGTTTCTGAACGTGCCCTACGTGGACATGTTCCCGTACAGAAGGAAATCGCCTCAGAAGAGAACACCAAAATCATTCTTATAAAATGCATAGAGAATGACGTGCACGAATATGGTTAGTAAATTATTAAGTTTGCTGTGCAGTCACACACTCCAAACCTCAGAAACCTCAGATGTTTTGTCTAAGATTTTACCATAAGATAACGATTAAGGGATTTTAGGTTAGAATAATGAATTCACGTTTTCTGAAATGCAGAATAATCCAAAATCCTAAATATCGTCAAATTGCAACGGGTTACTTTGATAATTTTTCTGATTATAATGATCTTGATTCTCTAAAATATTCTTTCTGGTAAAACATAATGCTGAACCGGAAATCGATATACGTGTAAATATGATCCCCATAAAAAACACTTCGTGTAAAAATAACAGCCAAGCCAAGTCTCTTCAACTAAAAAAAATATGAAATCTACAAATTCTGCACTGAAAAGTAGTGATATCAAAAAATGAGCCAAGTAAAAACTTTATTTGAAAATCAAAAAATACTTGGCGCATCGTGTATATAAATAGCTTGAAAGTATATGCCAATTATAAAATATACATCAAATATACATACATATACATAGTATACCTATAATGCCCTAAAAAAACGATGCGCCAAGTATTTTTTGATTTTCAAATAAAGTTTTTACTTGGCTCATTTTTTGATATCACTACTTTACAGTGCAGAATTTTTAGATTTCATATTTTTTTTAGTTGAAGAGACTTGGCTTGGCTGTTATTTTTACACGAAGTGTTTTTTATGGGGATTTCACTCCATTTTTTAGTTTATTCTTACAACTTGTGACAATCGAATCAACAATTACTAAATCCTTTTAAAAAATCACCCTTTACAATTTGGTTATTCTCATGAAGAATAGCAAAGGTTTCATTCCAATCGGTCAACCCAGTTCCGAGATATGGCAACACTTCGGGTTTCAAAATGGCTGCTGAACTTTCTGCACTGCCACATAGAATTTATAACTATCAATGATGTGCATCATTTTAAGCATTCTGAATATGTATTTATTGTATAGGTGGGGATTACAATAATTTATAAATTTTAATGACTTCATTTCCGGTCTCATAAATAGGAAAATTCTAGTTTGACTGTTCCCATTCCATAGAGATGGCCTTTTAAATCGTTTGGCGCTAGTTTCATATCGATCTGTCAACCAGTTTTCGAGATATGGGGTTTCTTCCGGTTTCAAAATGGCTGCTGAAATCACTGACCCCTTGTATTATAATTTAAACATGATTACATTTTATTATACGCTGTCTCTAATAGTATATTTATTGCATCAAAATGTAAATTTGTGAGATTTTTAAAATGTGTGACGTCATTTCCGGTTTCGGTATGCGAAACTGCAAATATTATTGATGATAATACATAAAGTTGACCGTCTAAATTGTTTGGCGCTGGTTTCGTTCAAATCTATTTAGCCGTTATTGAGATATGATGTCACTTCCGGTTTCAAAATGGCGGCTTCCGGTTGTTTTTATAACAAGTCAAATGAGATATCAAAAGTACATACGTTACATAAATATCAAAATAATCGGATCAAATTTGTTGCCGAAATGCCAATCGATGTATTTCAAATTTCATGACGTCATTTCCGGTTTCGTTAACATAAATTTTAGTCTGTTGCTATTGATAATCCATATAGTTGACCGTCCGAATCGTTTGGCGCTATTTTAGTTCCAATCGGTTTAGCCGTTGTCGAGATATGATGTCACTTCCGTTTTCAAAATGGTGGTACAAAAAAATTCATGGGGGCGAGGGCAAATCAGACGCCAAAGTGCACACGTGGTAAAAATTTGAGATCGATCGATTCAGCCGTTTAGGCTGTGGCCTTGTTACCGGATTTGAATTCCAGGAGACTACTACTACTACTACTACTAAGATTAAAACCGCCCTAAAACACGGTTTTCACGGCCCTCTAGCTCGCAAAGGCCGTAACCTATTGTTCCCAAATTTGGTATATGTTGTAGGGTGGGCCATAGCTCGAAATTAAGATATTTCGCAACAATGTGAGATTTATCAATTTTGAGATCCAGTAGGCCGAAAATGCCACTTTGATGCTTACAGTAAAAGTGGGTTTGCTCCAGCCTTTATATGAGAGTGTGCGCGCGCCGTACGACTTGGCTGGCGTGGAGCGACCGCTCCACTAGATAACATATTGCATTTTTGTGAATATTCTTATTTCAGCAATTGTTTCATTAATAAAACTGTATACGAAACCGGAATAAAATTATGCCTGCTACCAAAGATCGTATTGTAAAGTAAGTATGTAACTATTTTGCTGGGATGAACGACCAGTTGCTCAAAAAATACAATTAGTATCCTTGTCTAAAAATGTTACTCTTTCATAATTTTAATTTGATTAGGTCAATTTAGTTTAGAGAGTTCCTCTCTCTCTGTCTCGGTATTTTATAATGTTTACATACTCGTACGTTTTGGGTTGAATTTGAAGCGAAATGTATAATATGTATAAATAATAAAACTATAACCATGTATAATAAACTATCAGAGTCTAAAGATTATTTGATTTGCAGCTGAATTTTTATGTTGTTTTGATTTGTATTTTCTAAGGTTCAAATGTACCTAGGATATCAATAATGCTCTGTGTCTTTGAGGCATCCATTTTATGGCAGTGTTTATCAATAAAGTTATCTCTCATTAATTAAAAAACATTAAAGGCAGGATAGCATCTAAATAATCTTTGACCGCACCTAAAGCACCAAATAATATAATGACCAAAGATACAATATTTTAATGAACATTAAATTAATTTTGTTTGAGATAGGGCTACAATTAAATGACTATCCGTACCACGAGATATCCAATGGAATAAAAATAAAAATCATACTTCAAATTAGACTTTTCATGTAATAATCATAAATTCCTCAATAAATGGAAACCATGCAAGTAGATTCCATTCCCCTTTTCTCGATACATAATCAGCTTGTAATAATAGGTGCATACTGAGAAGAATCGTTTTCAATTTCAATCAATTTGAAAAAGTGCTCAAGTCCATAATTTCGTTGCCAGTGTGTTGGTATGTTATTTGTATAGTAAATGTGTTCATTTATTCATCTAGAAAATAAATATCAATAAATATCAATTAAGGGGAAGGAAGAGCCTCTGAATGAGGACCTCGGCTGGAAAGCAGTTATCGTCCCGTCTCGTTGAAGATAGACTAGATGTTAAAGCGACAAAGTTGTGGAGAATGAATTGCAGATTATGCAGCGTTGACCACTTATTTGAAATTTTTAATCACCTTAAAGTTATAAGTAGTTATATGTTGCGTAATTATTGAGTAAATAAAACTAATAATTTTAAAAATTGGTTCAACGACGCTTAAACTAGATTTAATTTCAAGCAACTTTGCTCTTGAAACTTTTTTTCTAACTTGATCGGTAGAGGCACAATTTGCTTTCTCACACCATCAATGTTATGAGTTTTGCATAAAACCAGGGGCACTGAAACCGACTGAAGTTGCAAGTAAACATTCTGGGAGTTCCAGTAACGGTGTGGAAGGGGATGATGGGAGGGTCCTAAGAGACAGCATGGAAATATAAATAGTGCACTGATAGCGAGAGTTTGTATGTCAACAATAATCATCAGTTTCCCCGGCATTTACACAATCAACGACGACTGGAGACAGACGGACCTCAGAGTTGTCTAAATCATCTTACCTAATTTATAAAAATCTATCTATCATAAAGTGTATACCGTCTAAAATGTTGGAAATGGCCTAAAATTAAATTTTCATTGTAAGTTGATAAAATGTAAGTGAAAATTTTCAGAAACATAGAATGTTGATATTCAAAACAGCCATGTACAAATCTTCCCAACAATTTAATTTATCATAAGAAAATTCGCTGTTGTATTAATAAAGACTTCACTTAATATTATTTTTTATGCTATTTTTTAAATTTGAATTTGAATATTTATGTTTTTTTGAAGATATAAATATATTTTTGCTAATTGAATAACTGTTGAAATCGGCAACACTTCTCTAAGCATCCATAATAATTCACTGTAAATAGTAGCATCTCGGGCTATCTATTATTCTTGAGTCAATCTCGGCAAGGTTATGTCACGATGTGTATTTATTCTCATTGTGACAACAATGTCGAACAGTTTTCCCGTCTACAATTACTAGTGCAGAATAACAGATGAATTTCGACGCTCGCTAAGAGCACATCAATGTGTGTCTCTACTGTATGCACTATTTTATTATTTATAACTGAAAACTGTATGTTATAAAGGTAAAGAAATATTTTTGGTTGCAATGTGTATCATAGCAACTGAATGATAATTATACATTGTACGTGTTATTTCACACGTTAATCCCGAACACAGGTTTAGGTCACCGATAGCAATGATTTGTCAGACAAACGGCGAATAATTATTTAATTGTTGTATTGACCGTTATCATTACTCCAACCATTCCATTTAAAAAAAAATCGATGTAGGTGTCAAAGGTTTCAAAATATAACATATAAAGTGTGTGACTTTTTGTTGATTTTTTCTACTAGTTTTGAGCAATGAAATAATATATGATATTATTTCAAAATTTCCTAATTCATTGATTTATAAATTTCACAACATACCACTTATATAGTCCGGAGAAAAGGCTGGAAATATTCATGTGTATTTTTATTACTTTATTTCATTATTTTTCGTATTTTCTACTCTCTACTTACAAGAAGTAGACAGTAGACAGTGTCTACATTCTACTACAAGAACCACATGCACAAAAACTAAAATGATTTTCTTGCTCTGATTGCGATAATATTATTCTCTTAGTAAAGAACCCAGAGAGAAATGAGACTACCTATACCTATTCGTAAACAAATTTTTCCAATGGCATTATACTCTCAGGTGGTGAAATAAGATCAGTGTCATATATCGCCGTTATAATGGTTAAAAATCAATAAAAGGATTTGCAATCTTTGAATCTATTAGATAAGTGTTGAACACTTTATTGCGTGTGATTATTCTTGATCCTCGATGATTTTGTTCGTGTTGTGAAAGTGATGCCAATGATGTCATTTGAGTTGGTAACCAGTCTGGACCCAGCGATATAACAACAATACTCGGGGTATCCGATCTCACTTCTGTTTACATTTTTTGCATGGGAACTAAAGTCGGAAGAAAATATTCATATCAAACATTGTTCCCAGCTAGACCAATCACAGAAATGACAACAAATTCGTCGCCAAATCTGGTCCCGCCTTATTTACCTATAAAAACCCCGCCCACAATAGCAATTAGAGCTGATTCTCTAGGAGCAGTCAGCCGGTCCTTCCCCTTAAGAGCATGTCCTGGTAACTGGTTGCAGAGCGAGACAATATTTCATTAGTTATTTGTCAATGGGATGAATCTCAAATGGCATCTGTGATTGCTTGGTTTGCGTTGCTGAGGCACAACTATCAACAAAACAATCCACTTGTATGTCATCAGTCCTGTCATTCATCGAGTCCAGTGTCACGTGTTCATGACTATGATTGTCGGTAACGTAGTCGATGTTCCTAAGAGTCGCAAGCAAGAATAGAGCCTCAGTCAAAAACACGTTTTTAGCCAACGAGGGCAGCTTGGTTTTAGCATTACTGATCTACTTAGTCGAGAAATCTGGTTTCAAAAATAAAACTAGTAAAAATACTGCTGAGCACCTAAAAGGATTGAGATCTAAAAGGAAAGCCAAACAAATGTAGTTAAAACACCTTCGCACTAAAAATTAGTGAATTTATTTCGTCCATGTAACTGCCGCCTTCTCCGCATTTAACTTTGTGTCTAAATTTGGCATAAAATAAGACTCCAAATTTAAAATGTTAACATTCATGTGTTAACCATAAAAGAAAATGTAATCACATCGATTAAAACTGACAAAATAAAATTGATTTCAAAACAAAATAAAAAATAAGTTATGCGCAATGATTAAAGAAGGGGGGCATCACAAGTTGATAAAGGACGAGAAAAATATTAAAGAAGAAAATTCAATGCGCTGGTAGAGCTAGTAAGTATCTGTTGTTTACGCAGTGCTTGGCAGCGTCGAGCTAACGCCCTACTAGATATCAATAAACCAAAATGGCACATCATTGACATGACACACTAAGATGCTTTTACACCTTAGTTTTAAACAGGTCTGTCCAATAAATACCTACTTAAAGACGCTTTCATATTGCAGTTTATTTAGTGCTACAAATGAAGTTGTCAAGTGCTGACATTTGTGTGTGGTCGGTGTTGAGGGTGGCGCCTCTAGTGGCGCTAACGGCAGCAGTAATGATGCGTGAGTAGCAATAGAGATCCTTGTTATAATATCAGTACCTCAGAGGTAGAAGGGCGGAAGTCGATTATAAATGATTTTTGAGGTGAGTTCGAAAACCAGTCATTCTGCCTTCATCCAATCACATTTGTATTGGTGATATGAGTCATGTTGTAAGATAATACCTCAACTGTATTTGTTGACATCAGTCAAATGACAATTGATGGAGTTTGAATTACAACATTCCAAAAGTTTGTAACATAAAAATAGAGAAAATTGACTTCCACCATTCTAGCTCAGAGGTAAGTATACTTCCTGATGTGATATCAAATGTGTACTCAAACGCCAAATAAATATTGCAATTTTAAATTGATCTGACACTGACGAGCCGGACGTTCGTGTGATGTTTCTTTCTTTAAAATAACAGCTCAATGTGCAGTGATTGTGTTATACTATTTGAAAAATCTCCTTTGCCAGCTATTCGAAACTTCTAAAATGACAACAAGTCTGTAAATACGTGACCGATTGGGCTGAAAATGTATGAAATATGAAATAATGTTTTTCTTTGATCACCTTTTTTTTTTATATAATCTAACAAATTCGAGGATTTGGCTGAAACTTTGTAAGATTTGATAAGATACTGGTCTCAAATTGATCGGACCAATATATATTTTTAATTTTAACCATTCAACGGTTTTCGAAAAAAGAAAAAAATATCTGGATCACTCTGATTTGGTCCTTACAGTTACATGTGTGCAAAATTTCAGCTCGATCGGAGAAACGGTGCGACCTGTAGGTACACAGCACTGACAGATAAAAAAAAAAGCAAAACAAAAAGGACATCCGTGCCAACAGAGCGAAAGGAGACGCATTTATTAAACAGCTCATGTCATTAATGTCCAATGTTTTTTCAGCAAAGTTGCCAGCCAATCACGTGACGTGCTTCAGAAATGATCCAGACTTTAACAAATGTTTCAAATCGACTTTACAAAATCTGATCCCGTTTTTCGCTCCCCGAGGTAAGTTCTGTCTTGTCCAAAAGATGTCTTAACTTGATTTGAATGACTTTTCGAATATTAGTCTAAAGAAGCGAAGATAGATAGATTAGATAATTGTGGTTTAACGGCGCGTCAACGACGAGGTTATATTGCGCACATTAATGTTTGCATTTTTGCATTTAACTTTGTTGATATAAGTGGTGGACATGGGGAGGGGTCGACCTAATGGGCCCGATCCGGGGGAGTCCAACACTGGTGGGGGGGGGGCAGGCCGGAGTGGGGACGGACCGGGGGGTGTGAGGATTCGGGCTGGCGGAACCCGATTTCAGGGGGATCACCATCTCGAGGGGAGAGGCCGGCCCGATAGGGACCGCAAATTCAAGGGAGGACATGGTTAGGCCGACCCTGGCTGCTCTTTGTCTGGACCTCACCACTGATCTGTCCGGCATAGGTAACCCTTACACATGAGCATATGCTCGCCGGCGTAGCTGCAGTGGATCATTAGCCAACGCAAACCCCACCACCGCGCTAAGGTGGCAGCCATCGGTGGGGTAAAGAAGCGAAGGACAGTGTCAAATAGTTAGGTTTTTCGGAAGAGAAACATGTAGAACGGTTCATTGGGACAATTTGTAGATAGTAGATATTTGTAGGTAATTTATTGACCGTAGTGCTTTAGTCTATTACGTATTTCAAATGTTGATGCATTTTAAATAGTTCCACTTGGATTTATTTAAACTTGACAAAATGGTAATTTTTCCATTTTCTTAATTTTTATTTGATATTTCTCTTTTTATTGTTTATTAAATTTTCCCACGTGGGAATTTAAGAGTGAAGTAAGTAAAACATAACGAATTGCATATGAACATAGATTTTGGATACTTCAGAATTAATTTCAGATCTCCGTCAATGTTTCAATATTTATAAAACTCTTCACAATTCTCGTGATGTTTTGTTTATTATTATTATTATTATTATTATTTATTTTAAAATGTACATACATACAGAGGTACACTTACCGGTAGCGAGTATAGGGCAAGCCCCGTAACACATGTGCCTCGCTACCGGCTTATAGTCAAAACAAGAACAATATACAACACAATATACACAATAAATACCACGTATTATAAACGTGAAAGTCAATAAATTAGTCCAATTAAAAATAAAACTATACACAGTAATAAAACCATCGGTTAAAAGTAACATATTATTGCACTGACTGTATACCTAACCATTAACATATCTATCAACTAAGTAACTGCGAATTTTAGTTTTAAAAGTTTTAAAACTCTCTTCCTGCCTAATATGTGCAGGAAGAGAATTAAAATATTGCACAGTTCTAAAATAAAACCCCTGCTGGTAATCAGTTGTCCTGGCAAATGGTGGAATGAACCCCCCATTCACACTATGCCGCGACCTGGATAATGCATTTATGGTCACACGAACAAAGGGATCAATTTCAATAATATTTAACAACATTTTCTTAAAAAATAAAACATCAATTTCCCTCAATAGGTCGTCAATAGATAACATGCAACACATAATGCGCCTATCCTTCTTTGATAAGTCTGGCCTTCCAGTAATAAACTTACTTGCCCTATCTTGTATAGCTTCAAGTTTTTTAATATTATTCAAGCTGGAAGGGTGCCACGCAGGGCAACCGTATGTTAAGATGGGTCTAACCAAACCCAAGTACACAGTCCTCTTAACATTAGGTCTTGCGCTCTGTAGAATCCTAGAAATGAACCCAAGAGCCTTCGCTGCTTTCACCCTAACCCTCTCAGTCTGAATATTCCACTTCATTTGAGAAGTGACCGTTACTCCCAAGATACACATAGTTTGACCACCAACTATACGATTGCCATTTATGTGGTAAACCGACTCAACCGTTGTTTTGGCACGGGATATCTGCATGTATTGGCACTTGTTTTGGTTTAGTGCTAAAACATTGATGTTACACCACTGTTCAATCTTCATCAAATCCGATCTTAGGATTTGCTCATCTGCCGGAGATTTGATGTGTCTGTAAATCGTGCAGTCGTCCGCGTACTGACACATGGTCGATTCCACGCATTGGGGCAAATCCAGCATAAAAGTCGTAAACAGCAGGGGGCCGAGGACCGAGCCCTGAGGTACCCCTGACATAACATCCTGCTCAGCAGAACAAATACCATTGAATAGTACCCTCATCTTGCGACCAACAAGGAAACTCGCCATCCATTGCAGCAAATTACCCGACACGTTGTACATCATCAGTTTGTCTAGTAGTCGGCCATGATGAACGCGATCGAAGGCTTTCGCCCAGTCTAAGGATAATACATCGATCCGGGCGCCCGGCACCTTATCCAGGATGTGTTGCCATTCATCGACCGCCCCAGCAAGCATCGTGACACAAGACCTTCCCGGAAGAAAGCCATGTTGTTGGCTATTAATAACCTTCAATTCTTTCAAGTGGTCTAGTAGTTGTGTAGACACAACCTTTTCCATTACTTTGCACACAATGGAGGTTAGCGAAATGGGACGGTAATTAGATATTTTATTTTTATTTCCTGCTTTATATATGGGAACAACATTTGCCTGTTTCCATTGTTCTGGAATCGCCCCAACCATTAGGGACGTTTGAAACAAGGAACTTAACGATGGAGCCAGCTCAGTTGCACACTCATGAAGAATTTTTGCCGGTATCTGATCCGGTCCAGTAGCACTATTCGGTTTTATCCTCTTTAGCTGCCTCACCACCTCACTGGAATTGAAGTTAATCGTCTCAAGCGACATCCCCGTCGGGTCTCCCGCTGAATGCCGCGAAGATTGATTGATAAAGTCACCCCCGTCTTTGGTATAATTTGCATGGAAATGAAGGGCAAAATTATCAGCAATTTTTTGTGAATCGTTTTCCAGAACACTATTTATATTGAAATGTTGAGGCGCAGAGCTTCCACTCTTGCCATGGATATATCTCCACAGCTTCTTCCCATCATCAACACCAAGCTTCCAGATGAATTCCTCATGAGCAGCTCTTGCTTCATTCTTCACTTTATTTCGTGCAGTTCTATAACGTTCCCAATTATGCGTTGTCTTACACTTTCTCCATTTCCTGTAGAGGTAGTCCCTTTTATGTATGCGCCTAATGATTTCTCCACTGATCCAAGGTGCCCTCCTCCTTGCACTCACAACTCCACACGGAACAGCTTCATCCACGCACTCCCAGAAGACCTTCTTCCAGTACGACCACTTAGCCTCCAAGTCCTGGAAGTCCACGCATGCCTGTGGCATCTTCATATTGAACAAAGTCTTTAGTAATTGCCAATCAGCTTTGCGAAAGTTTCTTGTAACTCGCCGTACTAGCTTTTGCCTGGGTGGATGCCATTGAAGTTGGAAAGACACCGCCATATGGTCACTAACGCCCGGGATGACCTCGAGATTTATTAGTTTTGATGGATTATTTGTCAGCACAAGATCAAGTACCGACCGTGACGTTGCAGAGATACGAGTTGCCTCACGAACCATTTGATGTGGAACCAGATTAAGGAATGCCGATAAAAATGTATCTGCTATCCTATTCGCCGCCCTCATACAACCATCCGAAGTTGACCAATCAATGTCCAGATTAAAATCTCCACAAAGATAGATGCCAGCATATTCATGCTGCACAGCTTCCACTCTCTCTATTGAATCAAGTAAATCCTTATTCATCACCTCGTCAGATCCGGGCGCTCGGTACGCCGACCCTATCAGGATCTTCTCAGAACCACACGTAATCGAAACCCACACAATTTCAGACGCGTTCTCGAGGTCGGTCATACGTGTTGGTTGCAAAACGGGCTTCACAGCCAATAGGACGCCACCTCCCCGTTTTGGCTCCTTTAATCCACCTTGCGTTCTGTCCTGACGAAACACCGTGTAGCAGTCAGATAGGATTTCCGCATCACAAATAGCTGAAGTCAGCCACGTCTCACACACACATATGATTGAAGGATCCAATGCTTCTATCCAGGATTGAATAAGAGCATGTTTCTTCTTATCCTTCAGACTTCTGGCATTGAAAGACAGGCAGGTTAACTTTCCCCGGGAACCTAGCCCATTTGTCCGCGGCTCGGTAGAGGAATCAACTGAACTGGTGCTGGTATCGAAGAAGGATCCCGAAAACTGCGGAAGGGTACATCCCCAGCAAAGCCACTTGGATGTTTTCTTGAGCTTTGCGCACGTTCTATGCGCTGTGACGTCACAATTCGAACAATTCAGTATCACCTGATTATTTCTCCCCGGCGCCTCACATATAGCACAGAAAGGCCCCGGATTCAGCTCAATGTCTCCACTCAAAGCTAACAGCAAAAGTCCCGAAACGCAAATATTCTGCTTCGAGGTTGAATTTCGCGCGCCTGGCATCCCGCGCACTCGTCGCAGCTTCTTGGACTCGCCCGAGCCCAGGGATGTTGGGTAGCGGTTGTAAACACATACCTGCATCGCCGACAGAGAACAACTCGTTCGCGTAATGCATAAATATCCAACGTCAAAAGACAATTGTAACTTAGCAGCATATGTTGTCACACTTAACTCACGATTTGGCACCTTTGCAGCAATTACCGACACTCTCATCACTAAGAAAAACAGTAATATACGTAGCACAACTACCACCGAACTACCATGGGCGGCCATCTTCTATATATTCTAAACATATTCTATATATATATATATTCTATATATTCTATATCTTCCTAAACTCTCAGGCATTCCCGAGTTTGATCTCAGCAGCTTGGATCCGTTGTTCATACCGCAATTGCTCTTCGACTACAACCAGAACTCCATCAAGAGCAAAATCATCTTCTCCAACCTCACTGTGTGGGGCTTGAATTCATTGGAAGTGCGCAACGTAAGGTAAAAATACAGATATTACTAGGAAAACGCTCAGTGTAACGCGTTGATGAGCGAGCCTTCGTACTGCATCCGATTTGATATGCGTTTGCAATTATTAGCTGCTCTACAGGCCTTGGAACTGAAGCATCAAGAAGGCAGGGATGAAAATTTAGTATACTACATTTTTCAAATATTTCAAGAAAATGTCCTTAAAAATGACAACTTTTGAAAATAACTACAGATTAGTCTTCAAATTGGCAAAAAAATACCTAAAAATGTTGTCAAAGAGCACAGGAAAGATGGGTTTAAATTTTCAATGGGAGTATTTGGCTAAAAATTTGTAAGATTGGTAGCAATGGTGGTTGCAATGACTTTGCAAAATTTCAAATTGATCGGACCAACCAATCGAAAGATTTTTTTTATTTTAACCAACCAATGGATCCCGCTCAAAAACGATCCCAGAGACAGCATAGATTACGTCAGTATGTGTGCAAAATTTCAGATCGATTGGTTGTGCGGTTTGACCTGGGCAGTGCATGCAAAAAAACAGGGTATAAGGATGGAAGTCAATTTTTTCGATTTTGCGTGGCAAATGGAATATGTATGCCAATGAATGTAGTCAATTGCCATTTGACTGATGTTAAAAAATACAGTTATATTGAAGTATTTTTTTCCTGGGGCTTAACGTCGCACTGTTCTGCAGCAAGGCTAATGGTGACGGAAATATATTAAAGTATTCTCTTACAATGACTCATGGCACCATTACAAATATGATTGGATGAAGTGAAACAATCAATGAAATGGACTTGCGGCGTTCTATCTCTGACTCTGAGGCACAGATGTAATCAACGCTTTCCTCTTCTTCTAGATCGTTCTTCGACAACAGTACGAGCTTTCAAATGGAGGTCCACGTCTTCATCCCCCAGCTTATCAGCGAGGGTCGTTACGACTCCAAGGCGACCTTTTTCAATCAACCGATCAATGAGAAGGGATCTCACAATCTGACCTTCGGCACGTAACATAAACACATTCATGTTTAAGTAGTTTCACTTTTGTAAGGATTATTGTAATCAATCTAATTTACATCCCGGATTTTTCATCGATTAAGAGGCAAACGGAAGCGAACGGGAATCGCACGGTTCGTCAGAACGGTTTTTTGAAATTTTGTCTTCCCACTTAATAATTTTAAAAAATCAGATAGTAACGACCCATAACAGCCCAATAGACTAAATAATGCCGCACACTGGAGTTCATTATGACCTCTGGTACGGTCTCAAAGTGTTAAATACGATATTTTTAGTAAAATAATCGTATTTAACACTTTGAGGTCGCACCAGAGGTCATAAAGTACTCCAGTGTGCGGCATTATTTAGTCTTTAAGGCTGTAATGGGTCGTTACTATCTGTTTTTTTTTAAATTATTTATTGGGAAGACAAAATGTCAAAAAACCGCTCTGACAAACCGTGCGATTCCCGTTCGCTTCCGTTTGCCTCTTAAATCGTCAATTTGTGGTGACTTTGGTCAGATTAGAAATTAGAGTAATTCCACGTCAATTCGACCAAAAATTTGCGAAAATTTTCACGACCCCTTTAGATTTTGATACGATTACAATACGAATTAAATTTTTATGTACGATATGTTTCAATGCAGGTGTGACCAAACCAAATTTTTACTTTAGTGCCCCCCCCCCCCCCCACACAAAAAAGAAGTAATATTTTAAAATTGTTTAAAAATTTTAATATGTTGATCATAAAGATGATAGTAATTACTGACAGTTTCGGAGTGGTATGTTTTTTTTATTTCGGAGCTAGAGCGATTCTCCCATGGAACATTCCCAGTAAAATTCTAGGAAAAAGTTTTCGAAACGGAAATTTTGAAGGTAAATAAGGTAAAGTGCGTTGCAGAAACACTTTTATAATGAGGAAAATACCTTCTCACAACTATGGGTGCAGTCATTTGGCAAATATCATATTTTATATTGATAGTCACGTTGCTTACCTTTTAACGCACACGTACCATAAAATAACAGTGTGTTGTGTTCACTCAAATGTTTTTACAAAAAAGGAAACTGTATAGCTTTCCTCCCGACTGATTACTGATTAGTCGTCTATGAACATGGACTTTGTATCTCTGCAGGAGGAATGGAAGGAACGTGGACAATTTCCGGAAGACCAATAGTGAAGGAAGACGGGAAGACCTACACGCTACTGGACTCGACGATCTTCCGTCCTAGAATCCGCACTTTCAATATATTCGCTTCCAATCTCTTCTCAGGGAACAAAGATATTAGTAAGTAAAAGAAAAGCTCTACCTAAATTCAACTCACGATCAAACTTAAACTTTATCATGTTATAGCTTATGGAAACACACATCAGCGATCAAGAAAACGTTCCAATTTCAATTTCAATTTCAATTTCAATTTAACTCTTTCTTCAGATCGATTTTAATCATTGTGTCGCTGCTGGTATTCTCGCTGACACTGGGAAGTGCCCAGTTCCAAGAAAATGCCATTTTCTTTTTGGTGTTTACGTGTCATTATATTCAAGAATGTGCTTTTCCCTAAACATAGTAAAGTACGCCCAGCGAGCGTGTAGCCAGTTCAGCAAATGCTGTGTAAAATTCAACAATGGGTTTAGCTTGTAATCCTGAGTGTTTTGACGCGTGTCCGGTTGTAAATATCTCTCAACCACTGCAGGTGTTCTGGAAAGGGTTGTTTTGTTGTTGTGCCAAATATCTTTCAATGCAGTTGGCTTTTAAAATTCAAGGAAAGTTGTTTAAAATGGCAACAGTGTAGGTGGAAGAAGAGTTGTAAAAAAAGAGTTGTATCTTGTCGAACAAGGGTCGAACAATACTGCTCATCTTATGAAAGGAATAGCTCCACGCTCGCTGGGCGTACTATAACAACAAATTGAGGTTAGACATTGCTATTACAAAAGATATTCTATAACAACTGCTGAGCTTTTACCAATGTTTTTACCATACATTCCCCGATGGCCGGCGTTTAACAGTTAACTTGTTTTTCAGGTGATGTAATTCTAGTTTTTTTGAACACTTTCTTGCCTGTCTTCTACGAGGCGACTATCAAAGACTTCGCGAGGAGCTGGGACCCGGTACTCACGGATATTGCAAATCGAGTGTTTCTGAACGTGCCCTACGTGGACATGTTCCCGTACAGAAAGAAATCGCCTCAGAAGAGACCACCAACATCATTCTCGTAAATGTACAGAGGATACTGTGTGCATAAATTGTGTACATAAACTGAACTAATGAGTAATTACACATTGGTAGGTAATAATAAAACGAAGTAGTTGATTTTTTTTATATACATTGGTGGGTACTAGCACAGACAATTTCTTCCTTTTACCTTGGACGAAATAATTTTGTCTAAGTGCTAACAATAAGATAACGATACATGTTTTTTGTTGTTACTGATCTCCATAATGGAATAATTCACAATTTTGTGAAATGCAGAATCTGAAATTGGAGTTATGACCCATCCGACCAATATATCGTCAAATTGCATTATAATCTCGACCAAAAATTGAGTACCTATTGTATTAACAGTTTGATTGTAATAACCATTCGTTAATCATTGTGTAATAGGTATGATGTGATGATTCTATTACCCTATGCTTCAATCTGTACTATTCTGATTTAATTTACAACCGGTCGTCCAAATAATAAAATGAGTATATCCTTGTCTAAAGATAAAACTGTTTTATTTTATTATTAATTTAATTTGCCACTCCTCTATTATTTCTCTGTCTCAGTATTTTATAATGTTTCATGTTTTGTGAATGTATAATAATGTATAACTACAAATTATTCTCTAGAACAACTTACTCATGAGACCACCGCATGTGATGACCTTGAGCCAGACACTCTTGACGGCGTCCCCCCATGTCGGTGGCTCCGTCGCAGTCACCTCCGTGCCCCATTGCAGTGCCATTAGTGTCTCACTCTGCCCGGCCATCGCGTTCTATCTGAAAACAAAACATCTCTGAACATTGGTTCTAGTCACGACATCAGACACTCTTGACGGCGTCCCCCCATGTCGGTGGCTCCGTCGCAGTCACCTCCGTGCCCCATTGCAGTGCCATTAGTGTCTCACTCTGCCCGGCCATCGCGTTCTATCTGAAAACAAAACATCTCTGAACATTGGTTCTAGTCACGACATCAGACACTCTTGACGGCGTCCCCCCATGTCGGTGGCTCCGTCGCAGTCACGTCCGTGCCCCATTGCAGTGCCATAAGTGTTTCACTCTGCCCGGCCATCGCGATCTATCTGAAAACAAAACATCTCTGAACATTGGTTCTAGTCACGACATCAGACACTCTTGACGGCGTCCCCCCATGTCGGTGGCTCCGTTGCAGTCACCTCTGTGCCCCATTGCAGTGCCGTCAGTGTTTCACTCTGCCCGGCCATCGCGATCTATCTGAAAACAAAACATCTCTGAACATTGGTTCTAGTCACGACATCAGACACTCTTGACGGCGTCCCCCCATGTCGGTGGCTCCGTCGCAGTCACCTCCGTGCCCCATTGCAGTGCCATTAGTGTCTCACTCTGCCCGGCCATCGCGTTCTATCTGAAAACAAAACATCTCTGAACATTGGTTCTAGTCACGACATCAGACACTCTTGACGGCGTCCCCCCATGTCGGTGGCTCCGTCGCAGTCACGTCCGTGCCCCATTGCAGTGCCATAAGTGTTTCACTCTGCCCG
The DNA here is from genome assembly GCA_934045905.1 of Leuctra nigra. Taxonomy (NCBI): domain Eukaryota; kingdom Metazoa; phylum Arthropoda; class Insecta; order Plecoptera; family Leuctridae; genus Leuctra; species Leuctra nigra. The sequence continues at coordinate 18,849,765 of OW203766.1, read as the reverse complement.
GCCATCGCGATCTATCTGAAAACAAAACATCTCTGAACATTGGTTCTAGTCACGACATCAGACACTCTTGACGGCGTCCCCCCATGTCGGTGGCTCCGTTGCAGTCACCTCTGTGCCCCATTGCAGTGCCGTCAGTGTTTCACTCTGCCCGGCCATCGCGATCTATCTGAAAACAAAACATCTTTGAACCTTGCTTCTTTCACGGCATCTTGGGTAACAGTTTCCACAAAGCAGTGAAGAAAACACCTTATAAAACACAGCTGAAACTACTAGCTATACTTTTTCTTCTTCGAAGATATAATTTGACGGTGGTGTTATAAAATGTGTTTTTAGAACGTCAAGTTGATGCAACCTCGTGAATGTGGACACATCGAGCACCATGCTACTTGCCACCCCGAAGCCGACATCTCTCTACATCCTCTCAGTCTCCGTCGCAACCCTCTTGATTGCCTACGTCGCCAACAACAGATTGCGCAAAATGCGTCGCTTCCAAAGTCACAAGTCGACGCCAATCCTTCCGACGCCAAGTAAGTCAATCCTACACAAAGATCATTTCGACGATTCATTCCGGTGGAAGGAATGGTACACATTCCTCAAAAACCTACACGAGGTCCTCAGAATCTATCTGGACACAACTTTTAGAGAAGACGTCATCACATGTGCCCTTGAAATCCACGGAGCTCTGGGCAACTTGTTCTCTCTGCGACTGACAGAGTACAACGAGAGGCTCTCGGCCGATCGGAAGAGAGTGTCGATGGATTGCACGAAACGACTCAAGAAAGCGCACATCAGACTCGGATTGTACACGTCGAAACTCAAAGAATACCTCGACAAGGACATTCGCGTCGCCTACGCCAAGGACAGCGCCAAATCAAAGTCCTCGTTGGAGGAAATGTTCAACAGTTGGTCCTCGTTTGCAGACATTCTCGCCAACTACGTCAACGACCAACAGTCGTACCGTGCGACGGGATACGCGATCTCAGCCCTGACGAATATGAAGATGATCACAATGCGTTTGATCGAGAGTAAACTTCCAATTGAAGTACCGGTGCACGAGAGCATGCACTGTTCCAAAGGGTTTGTTGATCCCCTCTCCGGAATCAAGCCGGAGGTGCAAAATGTCAGCCAAGAAGAGGATATTAAGAATGTGATTACTGTTGTTGAGGAGGATGACGACCAGTCAGAGGATTGCGTCTTGAAGGTTGAAGATATTGATGAGTGCTACAAAGAGAGTACGAAGAGGGGAGAGATGGAAGAGATTGAGGAGATCGTGGAGCATGTATTTGAAGAGAGTCTGGAATTGTTTGATAGCGATTACCGTATTCAACCAGAAACTGCTTTGTCGATTGTAGCCGACATCGTCAACGACCTCATCCTGGAGGCGTGTCTTTGCTCCGAGGAGCGCGAGGAGCTTGAATACATGGCGTCGACGCAGCCGTTGACGCAACGTCCGAGCACGCCGGTCAGTTCTGACGAGGACGTCGTCGAGGAGGTGTACCCGGAGTCCGGCTCCGGCGCGGAGTTGCTCCCGACGTGCACGCCCGAGGACGTCGATCAACGCTTGTTGGAGGCGGTGAACACGCGACTGGCGGAGGTGCTCGAGACAATGGAGTCGATTGGACGGGAGCAGGAAGATTGTGAGAGGGCGAAGAAGGAGTCGCCGCCGAAGAAGGTGCGCTTCCAGGGGGTGGCCGATGAAGACGAGGTGCCGCAGAGACCGAGGAAGCATTTAATATAGAGTTATGTTGTTTTTATTGTTGATTTCGTACTTGTATATGGTTGAGAAATATTACTTCGAACCATACCCGAGCGTTTTTCTATTGTTGACAAAGACTGGCTATCATAATATGAGGAAGGGCAAGATTTTCTTTCCATTTTCTCGGTCGACATTCTTGACCAAAGATTTTCGTGTTTCCTGTGGATAATCATCAATCTAAAGGCAACATCGGGGATAAATTCTGAGCAAAGTTCATCTGTCTTTCTTTCTAAATGAAATATAACATAAAACACCTCAGAGGTAAAGGGCCGGAAGTCCGTTCAATGATTCTTGAGATGAGCTCATAAACCAGTAATTCTGCTTTAATCCACTTCGTATTTGTAATAATGACGTGCGTCATTGTGTAAGAGAATACTTCGATACATGTATTTATTGACGTCAGTCAAATGGCAATAGCTCGATTACATCATTCCAAAAGTGTGCAACACACAAAATCTAGAAAATTGACTACCGGCCTTCTACTTCTGTGGTACAGTATCATGGACTTTTAACAATTAAAGAAATCTAAAATATATTTAAAATAATAATACAAATAAAAATTTTGGCCAATACGTAGTGACAAAAATGTGGACAGAATATTGTTTTGGCCTGTTCTAAGTCAACATTTCACAATTTTAGATTTTTTTTTATTATTTCTCCTGACAATGGACGTGATGAGGTATTGAAATCAGGTTAACACGATCTGCGTCCTAACCGCGTCATCGAATGTCATTCTTTCCTCTCAGCTTCCAACCACTGATCCACACCAATAGGTTATCACAAGCCGATAATATAGCACACTTCGTTATCGGCCCGTGCCGGTTCACTGGGAGCAGATCTCCAATTACGCACATGGTAACTATGGCAACCGATACGGCTTGGTCCACATCCAGCGTCGAGCCTCTAGGTTTGTAAACACTCCTGGGATATGTTCGGCAAACAAGGAGGTGATTTGATTCCTGTGGTTGGTCGAGAGCGGAGAGACCATGGGGGTTATGATTGGTGGGAAGGGATAAGCGATTTGGAACTATCTCGACATTTACCAGCAGTCATGGTGACGAGTATGGCGATTGAAGCTGGTATTTCATTTCTGTTCACAAGGCTCAACTGTTTACATAACAAACTAACACATTCAATCATCTGCGATCGATTTTTTGTCCCTTTGAGTCTGTACTTCAAACCGTAAGCCGAAATTTAGCACCACATAATAACTATAATGGAGCAAGTTGGCTCTGCTACGCTCTGGACTTGCACACCAGATGTCCTAGAGTCGATTCCTGCCTGACTGAAGATTTCTCGTGGTTTTCCTCAGTCGAGAGGACAAATGCTGAAAAGGTTCCCAGCAAATAGGCACGACCGTCTCCTTCCCACCGTCTATCTTGTCTATTCTTCATTGATATCAACACTGCGGGGGTAAAAGAGGGTGTTCTCTTTATCATCATCACAATCAAGACAGCTTTGTGAGGCTAAGTGCTTTTCTAAATTGTTTCACGTTTCAGAGCCAAGTTACAGAATAGCGAAGTTTTTTCGTTAGGCAGTAGGTACGAGTTAATGTATTTCTCCATCATGAGGCTTCGTTTCTTCTCTTGCCGTATCACCTCTGAGGCCATATTCTATAACTTTCAAATTCCCGATTCCGATGGAATCCGATTCATTTTCTAGAATAGGGCTCTATTCTAGAACGTATTCCCAATTCCATTCTGATGGAATCTGGTCACGGCCATAAGGTTTAACATTGCGTGAAATCGGATTCTAGCAGAGTGTGGAATTTTGAAGTTATAGACTAGGACCTCTGTGTTTGAATGCAAAACCTAAAAACATTGGCAACAAGTTTACATCACCGCGCATCCTGTGGGAGGCGTAACAGTTCATATTTTATCCCGTTGCGTCCTCCGGAACCTATTGAATAATGGATGGCAATTTACCAACTGCAATGCCACCACGTTGACGGGAAATGCTAAAATTAAGAGTGATTGTTGTGTGGATATATAAACCTAAAAGAACAACGGGAGGTATTTTCAGTTTTATGCTAATTCTGGCGGAAAGTTTCACACTTGTAGTTTTTACATGAAACAGTCGCAGATTCATGTTCAAAATATTATTTTCCATATTATCGAAGTTATTAAAATCAATAATTGTTGAATTATATTGCTTTGATAATCAATTGTTTGTAATATTTTGTGTTGTATCTGACTTGGTTCCCTACAAATTAAATAAATAATAAATTAACAAATAAATTAAACAATTTTGTAATAGACACTGAGCGAGATATCTACCAACTGTAATACATTTTTGTGATTGGGAACTTTACATTATGGGTCAGTTTTTCAGTACTCTGCTAAATTTTAAACAGATGATTGGGAAGATTATATTGCCATAGCAACAACCAATGACATTCCTTGAATGACTGTTTAAACTTTACAATGCATTTTTATGAAAGTTCCATAAAACATTTCGTTTCGAGTTCGCCAACTTCCTTATTACAAATGTAATATATTTCTTAATTTACCTGAATGTTAGGTAGATTATTTTCGATGCAAGATTTTATCACTCACTAGAATCATGTTATTGTTTTATCACTAATCACTCACATATTATTAAAATAAATATCGAAGTATCTAAATAAATAACAACACCAATCCCGCTAAATATTGTCATGTGGAAGTACAAAGAGAATAGTTTTTAAAAACGGCATACAAGAAACACACACTAATAAAAACTTAACACCATCACTATATGATCACAAAGTCAACACGTTGTTGTTCTTGGAACCTGTTGGATGTTCGAATCTTCACAGGCTCCGCCTCACTGGACCACTGATACGAGACATCTCGTCTCTGCCTCGAGTGTCAACGACTAACTCAACGAATTGAGATGAGATGCCAACACAATTGGCACAGTTTAGATCACGGCGAGGCGATCTGTTGCTATCATCGCTCTGGAAATAGATTCGTCGTCTATGCTTCATGTTATATACAGAATGACGTGCGAATTGTGCTAATAAGTTTAGTTAATTATCGTCTAATTAGACTGGTTTTATCTGAATGAGTTTTATGAACGATATTTCACTTGAAGATGAGTTAAGGTGATAATAGAGCTCGGCTGTTGGAGAAAATTGAGTGTGATAAAATGTTCCAGAAGTGGATGTAACTATAATGTTCACATAGATGTCTGATTTTTAGATTTTTGCATTTTTGCATTCAAAACTATTCTCATTGGAATGATGGAGCAGGAGCTAATCCTGTGAACAAATTGATGCCAAATTTGAATATAAAGTTTTTCATGGATGTCCTGACGTTTGTTACTTGGCACATTTTTTAAAATTATTTTAATAATGCACCCAGCGAGAAAAGAAAGAGCCATTTTTTCCCCCAAAATCAACCAACTAATTATTATAAAAAATAAAAATGTACAAAGTAACAACCCTAAAACATGAATTACACGGTTCAAGTTTCCTTGAAGGGGTTCAACCCTTGATTTCAAGGAAACATGAAAGAGAATTTAGACGAAATATGATTTTTACTGAATCCCTCAGTTAGGTGAATGTTAAATGTTAATAAATACCAACTGCAATGTGCAATGTTCGAGTCCCACTCGAGGAAAATCTTTTCACATTGCAGTTGGTATTTATTAGAATTTAGACGATTTAATGTTTATTGTTGATTGAAGTTGCGGTGAAATTAACAATTGGTTGAAGTATTTCAAGACTTGAAGGAAAATAGGACATGCTCTAATTGAAAAGATTGAAGAGATGTTTTGAATTCAAGACTTGGAAACGTGTTAAATGCATCAATGTTTTCATTTAGACGATCCGAGTCTTGAATTCAACCGCCTTGAAAGGGTTGAATTCAAGGAAACTTGAATCGTGTGATTCAGCCTTAAGAGTGTTATTCGAGTGTTTTTTAAGAGTGCTCAATTCGTCCAACCGTTTCGTCTCCAATCGTTCCAAGAAAAAAGTCTGCAACAAGCAGCAAAAAAAGATCGCGCTTGCACCATATCAATACTTATCTCTTCTGGTTCAATAATGAAATGCAAGAAATTGAATACGAATCAAGTATTTCACTCTCAAATGACGTGCAGGAATGAATGAACTTTAGCAGACAGAAATTACGCGCAATTTGTATTTTTTATGTATTTACTACGAAAAAAAGTGTGGTGTTTATTTATATTTAGCAACATTGTAGATTAAAAGATTCCTGGAAAAAAAATACTTTATTGGTTATTTTATGAAGCGTTGAACTTACATTCAACCAGTCATGATCACGTGGTATTGTACGTCACTTACACACGCCGACTTGAAAGCTGGGAAGGTGAGGAGCTTAGAAAGGAAGGAACCAGTGATGTGAAGGGGAGAAGAGAAAGCTCTTCCAAATCATTTCATCCCTTCTATAAGCCATACTTCAAAAGCACAAAGGGAACCAAATTACCCGTTTTATAACAAGATTTTCTCGAAATAAGGATCATTTCAAAAGCAATCGCGCGTTAGACAAAGTCTCTATTTCCGTCAGTGGGGGGTTTAGTTTCAGATACTTTAAATTATTGTAAACGAAAATGGTTATATCTGTAATGTACCTCGAATCCCCTTGGAAGTATTATCTTTCTCAGCCCCTTCCCTCGTTAAAACCATGATTATAGTGTATGTGTATGTACACTCGGCACAACAAAAATTGATCAGTGAATAAATTTAAACGACTGCTGGTCATGTTCTGTATCAATCAATACATGTCATAATCATTGAAATGAGAGAACCTACTAGAGTGACAAGGAGATTGATTGGACTGACTTCTGATGGTGCGATCTATCCTTTTTCAGTCAATCAGTTTTATTGAACGAAATAATTCAATAATTCTTATAAATAATTGAAGCTTTAAGGCGGCTCAAGAGATACCACGTGACTAGAAATATTAATCACGATATTGGTCAAACTACTACACTTAAAGGGTTGAGATGGTGTTTTCCTCATTCAGTAAGTGATTAGACCACTCACTAGAATTTTTTCACAACAATATTTTTGTACAGTAAAAACGAAGATCTTTTTATTTTGTACGTTTTGCACTTTTCTCACTACAGACTTCCTGACAGCTCACATTTTTCATGAAGAATTTAGGCGGATGAAACATCTGCCATCAAATTTTGATAACTTTGTAGCTACTTCGACTATAGCCACTACCATAAATCAGCAATTTTGATTGCAAAATCTGGTATATTAGCATATTTTTATCGTTGAGATAGGCAGAAAAAGGCGAAAAAGAGGGTGGAGGTTTCATAAATATACATGAATTTTCTCTCTAAGTTTCGTATCGTTCAGATAAACGGTTTTGTCTAAGTAAAGTTATTCTTTGAAAATGTCTCGGATTTTTTTGGTGGCGCCCGAAAAACGACTATGGTCCGTCTCAGACCTAGAGACACTCATTGTTCTCGTTTATAATGTATCGTAAAATCATTTGCTCTCATTGTATCCTCAACCATTTATTGTCCTCCCTTGTTCGATGTCGTTTACAACCTTGTTACTCTTAGCCCTCTAAGGGTTGTAAAAATTCGTTCCAAAGAAATGGACCTTGAGTGGGTGAAAATGTAGACACATTTGAGGGTCTATTGGCTCTGCGGCATAGCTGATACAGAAAGCATTCCACAGCTGAGGTATGTTTTGATACTTTTACGTTTTTACGATAGGGCCAGGTCCAAGGTAAGAGAGAACAATGAGTGTCTCTAGGTCTGAAACGGACCATAGTGTCACTTGATACCAAATGTGAGTGTTACCAAATCTCTCTAACAACATGAAGCAAAATTTAAATTAAGAAAAAAGACAGTCTTCAAGACTTTAATATCTGACCCATTTGTGTGAGGGCCTCTTGGGGGTAAAAAGAGTTATAGGATAATATTGACATTGATTAATATTGATTACTCCTTTCTGTAATTCTCTTAACTAAATGTATCCCCTATCCACGCAAGCAAAATATAACACAATTATTGATTATATTTTTAATACAATATCTTACATGATAATGATGGAAAATTTAGTGAATCTCTCACTTAGGGATGGTGTTTTGGAGGTAACCTGCGAAATAAAAACGCGCACCCCGACTGGGAATCGAACCCAGATCCTTCGGGTTTCCGGCCCTATGCTTTAACCATTAAGCTATCGGGACGCATTCTTAATCAGCAGGTTGGGTTGCCATACAACTCTTGCGAGTCCGAGTATCTGACCTATACACGAAGACTGAAGCACTTCGACTTCATTTGACAACGTGAATACATCTCTCTCGAATGGCTATGCTCAAACTTCTGAGCTACGAGTGGATTGTTTGATAATGATGGAAAATTTAGTGAATCTCTCACTTAGGGATGGTGTTTTTTTGGAGGTAACCTGCGAAATAAAAACGCGCACCCCGACTGGGAATCGAACCCAGATCAGAAGTTTGAGCATAGCCATTCGAGAGAGATGTATTCACGTTGTCAAATGAAGTCGAAGTGCTTCAGTCTTCGTGTATAGGTCAGATACTCGGACTCGCAAGAGTTGTATGGCAACCCAACCTGCTGATTAAGAATGCGTCCCGATAGCTTAATGGTTAAAGCATAGGGCCGGAAACCCGAAGGATCTGGGTTCGATTCCCAGTCGGGGTGCGCGTTTTTATTTCGCAGGTTACCTCCAAAATATCTTACATACTCAGAAAAAATATTGACTAGAAACATCAAATTATTCCTACATATTATGTTATCTGGAATGTCATACATAAAATATCCATTTCATAACACGAGATATAAACACTGTACATCTATTCTATACAGTCACATAGTAAATAATAACGTGAAACTATTCTACAATTTGCAACTACAAAAATGAATAGGCGTTTGGCTCACAACTGTTTCGTGCATGGTAAGACAAAGTACTTACAATAATGTTGGAGAAAGAGATTAAACACATTTCAGAGATATTTTCAAACAAGAAGATAACCTAAACTGTGATTGAATATTATTAGTTTTTTTAAATTTAATTCCAAACTATGACAAATATTTTGTACATTAAATTGAAACTGATGAATACAAAAACTATTTTAATTTATGAACCAAAAGGGAAAAAACCTTATCTGTGTTAAATTATCTTAACGTAATATCATGACAATTACAAATGCTACGCTATTAGGACTGAATTAAACTGTCGATTGTTTTGAATCCAGCGTCAAGAAATTACAACACAATAACAAAATAATTTCGCTACCACTGTGTTTACACCATTGTTTACACTGTACGACAATTGGCTATTCTACCATAAACGTATAGGTACACAAAATATTTAGTAAAATACTGATATTTTTCATTGAGCACTGAGTATTTGGGCAGCCACTTGACCAGTGGCGGTGCGAGTATACTTAACGGATACGCCACTAAGATGAACTCTCAGCCACTTAATAGTACTTACTAAAACTACACTTATCTTTGGAATGCATAGGGATTACAGGCTATTGAGTAGATTGAGAAGTATAGCCCTCCATTTACATATTTACATAGGTACAAAATTAAAATATATTTCGGAAAATATTTCATATGTGATTTCTCCATAACGAAAATATTTAACGGGCCCGTTCAATAAATTATAATATTATTGACATTATTTTACCCAATACAGCTCTTTAAATGTGCGAATATCTGTGGAACAATTGCTCACACAATCAGCTGCATGACTTAGTAGAGTTTTGTTGTAATAAGAGCGCACACAACCCCTCTCTATATTTGTTTGCACCCCTTGTGTCACCAAGTTAGGAGGATCTCTTTGAGCAACTGAAGCGAACGTTTCTCAAAGCTTTGGCCCCACGTAGTGATGTCGTCTCATATTCCAACAGTGGATACATATCAGACTGTTTCCACTACTTTCCTGTCCAAAAGTAACTTCGTTTCATTCTACTGTCCAACAGTGGATACATATCAGACTGTTTCCACTACTTTCCTGTCCAAAAGTAACTTCGTTTCATTCTACTGTCCAACAGTGGATACATATCAGACTGTACCCACTACTTTCCTGTCCAAAAGTAACTTCGTTTAATTCTACTGTGCAACAGTGGATACATATCGATATCAGACTGTCTCCACTACTTTCCTGTCCAAAAGTAACTTCGTTTCATTCTACTGTCCAACAATGGATATATATCAGACTGTTTCCACTACTTTCCTGTCCAAAAGTAACTTCGTTTCATTCTACTGTCCAACAGTGGATATATATCAGACTGTTTCCACTACTTTCCTATCCAAAAGTAACTTCGTTTCATTCTACTGTGCAACAGTGAATACATATCAGACTGTTTCGACTACTTTCCTGTCCAAAAGTAACTTCGTTTCATTCTACTGTCCAACAGTGGATACATATCAGACTGTTTCGACTACTTTCCTGTCCAAAAGTAACTTCGTTTCATTCTACTGTGCAACAGTGGATACATATCAGACTGTTTCGACTACTTTCCTGTCCAAAAGTAACTTCATTTCATTCTCCTGTCCAATAGTGGATTCATATCACCATTGAATTATTATATCAAAGATATCACACTCTACAGTCCAAAAGTGGACCCTACCAATATTCTCTTGTCCAACAATGTATCACATTCTAACTGTCCAACAATGGACTTTTACGATACTCTCATGTCCAACCAGTCCAACTGTGTCTTCAGATCATCCTGCCCTTCAACATTGGATTCATATCACATTCTACTGTCCAACAGTGGACTTTTACAATACTCTTATGTTCAACCAGTCCAACTGTGTCTTCAGATCACCTGTCCTCCAACATAGGATTCATATCACATTCTACTGTCCAACAGTGGACTTTTACAATACTATCTTGTCCAACCAGTCCAACTGTGTCTTCATCTTATCCTGCTGTCCAACATTGGATTCATATCACATTCTATTGTCCAACTCATGATGTTTGCCGGCAAAAGCCACTGAGTTTATCGATGCATTAATGTGAGCTCGATCTGACAATCGTTACAAACGTTTATTACATTAAATGTTTGGTATGGTCTTGCTCAATTGACTAAGTCCTCATCGGTTTTACAGAAATTTGGCAACAAGTTCGATTCCAGTAGGCTTACAGTGATTTCCATTTTCACTTAGGATATTTTCTATCCATCATTACCAACGACGTCCGACCGGTAAAGTTAGGGTGCGGTGAAGTCGCGTATTGTAGGCGAGGGGGGGGGGGGGGGGGGGGGGGCTTGACGGGGGGCTACGCTGCCCATAGCATTACCCCAGTCACGTGACAGGGTACTAGGCTTTAAGGACGCGTCTACCATATGGTCGCAGATTCTAACCATCTTTATCCTTTGATAACTCCCAAGCAAGGAACTGACATAACAGCTTCATAATGTAAAACGTCTGCGCAAGGAAATTATATCGAGGCTGAGGAGATCTTGTTGTCGGTTTCTGATTGGTCGCCTTCACATCGTTCTCAGCGGTGATTGGCTGATGGGCGACGGCGAGCACGAGACGGTGTGGTCACGTGTCAGGTCACAAGAGGTCAACGTCTTGGGCGGATTGTTGCGGAAGTCGTGGTAAGGTGTTGTCGTCCGCCCTGAGTGCAACAGAAAGACGTAAATGGTTTTTATTACTCTTGGCTTTATTACATTTGGTGTCAGATGTGGGATATTAAGACAATAATTTGTTGAAGGGAAGCAAATTGTAATTTCCTTATACGACGAGAACTCCGTTATAAGTTAAAAACAAATTTTACATAGATTATTATTTTACAACTGGTGGCAGATGTAGGATATCACAAATCGAGGATTGCCATTGGTTGTTGCCATGGCAAGATAAAAGTTACCAAGGCATTGAAAAACTGTCCCTAAAACATCTGTAATTTTATTTTATTTATATGTTACTAAACTGTTTTTAATAGATTACTCATAAATGGCCTAGTGTTTTGTCTAAGATTTGGGTACTCACATATTGGTGAAGATACGCACGTTGCGTCTGGAAGCTTATCTGCTGAGACCATGCTGTCACCATTACCGTAATGTGACCCTGGAAAACGTCAAGCTCGGTAAAGAATTTGTTAGATACATCCTGATAATTATTTGGATCTATGATTTCAAATGATTTCACACATTGCATATGAAATCTTTTAATGACCATAAGAATATCGTTGCAGATAACGACAACGGGTAAATGTATGATAAATAGGGCTAGGATGTTTAGGACCTACGTAATGTCGAAAAGGCAGGCAAAAAGTACGTGAAAACTATTAAAAAATGACCATAAAATACCGAAAAAGGACCGAAGAAATGTTAGGCTTTGTAATATTTGTAAACATATTATTCAATTTATTGGTTTAGGAGTTGAATTTGGAGTAAGATATTAAAATTGACTTAAATAATTGTATGAATGTGTCAATGTGTCAAGTATCGTTGTTGGTCATCCAAGTGGAGGATGGAAATTTTGTGAAGACAACAATTTTATTTGTAACTTGAAACAAATATTTGATTTTGTTTTCCCCAATAATTAAAAAAGGACAAAATGACCTTAATAGCAAGAAAAGGACCGAATTCATACAAAATTGAGAAAAGGCATTTTCAGGCAAAATAAAACGCTTATTTTTGAAATCAGGATCACTTGAAACATATTTATACATCATTTTAAGACGTGTCTGAACGAAAAATTAAAAAAGGATACGTCCTAAACATCCTAGCTCTAATGATAAAGCACCTGAGGAAGTCGAACTTCTGTTCTCACCATTGACGACGACGACTGGCGTGAGGTTGGTGGGCGTGGCCAGATACGAGGAGCTGCGGTGTTGCGACATCACCACCTCCTTCGTGTTCTTCTCCGGCGTCACCAACACGATGTACAGCTTCGGGAAGAACAGGCAACTCAGCTGCACCAGTCCACTGTGGTAGGTACAAACATGGTCGTCAGAGGAAGGTGGACAATTATTTCGAAGATAATTAATTATCTACTAATTATAAGTAAGGTTACTGCCAATTGAGATAATAATGAGAGAATACACATTTGATTTGGTAATACAGGCCCTGAGAAGATGATGATCACAGTCCTGATTTAAAAAATTGTAATCCATGTTTACAGATTCGAGGCGAACAGAGGACAAATAAAATGATTCCGTGGAGGCTAACATACGCAATGATACCATCAAACCATGGTATTTTTAAATACTATAGAGTCGAGCAAGGGACAAAAGATAGATAGCAGTACTTTCATTATCTTTTGGAGCTTACAAGCCATATTGAAAGTTGAGTTTGCAAATTTTCAATATGGAGTTCAGTTGAGTTGTTTCGAGTACTAAGTAGTTCAAAGAATAGTAACCAATTCGGTAAAACTTCACGATATTTTTATTATAGATGATTTTTAAAAAAAATACTTTCTCTACGAATATTATATGGGCGCTAAAATTGCGCTATTGCAATTGCATGTGCGCTATACGAAGACGACGACGATGTGAATTAGTTTGTCACCTGAACGACAGCGACATCGCCAGCGTCACGACGCGGATGGAGTTGCTCGTCGACGTCAAGTAGAGCGGGACGAACGCCAGCCAGATGATGATGGCGGTGTAGTTGGTGGAGGCGATGTGAATGTGTGCGTTACCTGAACGACAGCGACATCGCCAGTGTCGCGACGCGGATGGAGTTGCTCGTCGACGTCAAGTAGAGCGGGACGAACGCGAGCCAGATGATGATGATGGCGGTGTAGTTGGTGGAGGCGATGTGAATGTGTGCGTTACCTGAACGACAGCGACATCGCCAGAGTAACGACGCGGATGGAGTTGCTCGTCGACGTCAAGTTGCTCGTCGACGTCAAGTAGAGCGGGACGAACGCCAGCCAGATGATGATGGCGGTGTAGTTGGTGGAGGCGATGTGAATGTGTGAGTTACCTGAACGACAGCGACATCGCCAGCGTCACGACGCGGATGGAGTTGCTCGTCGACGTCAAGTAGAGCGGGACGAACGCCAGCCAGATGATGATGGCGGTGTAGTTGGTGGAGGCGATGTGAATGTGTGAGTTACCTGAACGACAGCGACATCGCCAGCGTCACCACGCGGATGGAGTTGCTCGTCGACGTCAAGTAGAGCGGGACGAATGCCAGCCAGATGATGATGGCGGTGTAGTTGGTGGAGGCGATGTGAATGTGTGAGTTACCTGAACGACAGCGACATCGCCAGCGTCACCACGCGGATGGAGTTGCTCGTCGACGTCAAGTAGAGCGGGACGAACGCCAGCCAGATGATGATGGCGGTGTAGTTGGTGAAGGCGATGTGAATGTGTGCGTTACCTGAACGACAGCGACATCGCCAGCGTCACGACGCGGATGGAGTTGCTCGTCGACGTCAAGTAGAGCGGGACGAACGCCAGCCAGATGATGATGGCGGTGTAGTTGGTGAAGGCGATGTGACGGGTCTCGTTGAAGCCGCCCGGACACTTCCGTGTCTTGATCGCGTAGGCCGTGCAGAAGCCTGGAGACAGAAGAGGCGACACGTTACAAACAAAGACAAAACACTTCATCAGTACCATGGGACTGGCTTGGAACAAGAATCTCTATCGGTCATTCACTCTGACAATTGTGTAAAATAACTCTGGAAGGTCGGAAAAGTTCTTAGCTACAATGAGTTGTTTGACTTACATTACAGCAAGTGAAGAGACAAGCATGGTAACAAATCTGTTCATCAGAGGTATAGAATGCCCAAAGTCAATTTCATTGATTTTGCGTTGCACACTATTGGAATCATGTAATAATCAAGCTCTGTCATCTGCAATTTGACTTAAGTCAACAAATATAATTATATTTGTGTATTATTTTACAAAATGACTAGTGTTACTATTACAATATAATTACATGTATGCAAAAGATTTGTGTTTGAGCTCATCTCAAGATTAATTGAAATGTACTTCGGGCCTTCTACCTCCGAGTTACATAAATATGCATTGTAGACAAAGTAACAACCATTCTAAGAAACATTGTTGGCTGAAATTATTACTTCAAAACATCTACATTCTTGGAAAGCATAAACTCCATGGATACCACCCAGGCCATCACTCATATTGCTACCAACAACATGGAAATTCTCAGTTAATTTACCACTCTTTACTCCAACACTCTTCGCCATGCTCGGCAACATCAGGCCGTCGACACTCCTGGTGGGTGCGACCAGGTGCATGTCCACCCTCCATCCAGGCGTCATCGCCTCCACCGCCGTCCAACATGACAAGTTGACTCGCCAGCCGAACAGACTGATCACCCCCATCCTCGACAGCCACCCCTCCCTCATCCTCCCCGCAAGGTTCGCGTCGAGAAAACAATGCAAGCCCATCTCCAACAAGCCGGGGATGTCGGTGGCGCTTGTCGGAGGCGCCGGCAAGTTCGGTCAGATTCTCGGCCTCCTGTTGAAGCAATCGCCTCTGCTCGACGTCCTCGTCATGGCGGACTTCGTCGAGGAGACGTGCGGCGTCGCGATGGATGTCAGTCACGTTGACACCAAGTGCCGCATGCAAGCGTACACGGGCTATGCGCGGCTGGAGGAGGCGTTGAGAGGCACGAAGATCGTGCTCATTTGCACTGGCGTCGGATGCACTGGAGGTACACAACTTCAAACCTGTTCTCTTTTAGGCTTAGGAATACAATCCTTTCGAGGTACCTTCGTCTTCTTTCTCGTTTACCTCCACCCTTTAAGGTGATACTAGCGCTCGGCCGTTTTAGAAAATTGAGAGAGAAATATTGTTTCATAAGTGGGTTTAACTATGATAGGATGTTCACATGATCAGTCTGATTGTATATTAGTATCACTTTTTCATTTTTGCTTAGTGCCTTGTTAAATAGGCGCCGGTTATTCAACAAAACCGCTCAAAACTATGAAATTTCCGATACGATTAGAGACCATGCCCTTAACCAATTGATCTCAAATTTTAATCATGATTAGATAAAAGAAAATCTTAGGGTTATCACTTGGCACATTTTTAAAAATAAATTCCATACGGCACCCAGCGAGACAAGAAAATATACAGTTGTTCACCCAAAATGAACTAATTATTACTAATTAACGAAGCAAAAAATAAAAAATGTACCAAATGATGACCCTACGTTTGTCTTTTATCTAACCATGATCAAAATTTCAAATCATTTTGTCAACCCATTTTGTCTCCAATCGTATCCAAAAAAAATCCTGCAACAAGCGGCAAAATCGCTCGCGCTTGCACCACCTTAACTTCTTCCTCCTCCTCAGCCACATCCGATGAGAAGTTGTTTAAGATCAACGCGCCGATTGTAAAGCGCATCGCCCAGTGTTTCGCCGCCGCCTCCCCCTGCGCGTTGCTCGGCATCCTCCACCCTCTAACTTCTTCCTCCTCCACAGCCACATCCGATGAGAAGTTGTTTAAGATCAACGCGCCGATTGTAAAGCGCATCGCCCAGTGTTTCGCCGCCGCCTCCCCCTGCGCGTTGCTCGGCATCCTCCACCCTCTAACTTCTTCCTCCTCCACAGCCACATCCGATGAGAAGTTGTTTAAGATCAACGCTCCGATTGTAAAGCGCATCGCCCAGTGTTTCGCCGCCGCCTCCCCCTGCGCCTTGCTCGGCATCCTCCGCCCTCTAACTTCTTCCTCCTCCTCAGCCACATCCGATGAGAAGTTGTTTAAGATCAACGCTCCGATTGTAAAGCGCATCGCCCAGTGTTTCGCCGCCGCCTCCCCCTGCGCCTTGCTCGGCATCCTCCGCCCTCTAACTTCTTCCTCCTCCTCAGCCACATCCGATGAGAAGTTGTTTAAGATCAACGCGCCGATTGTAAAGCGCATCGCCCAGTGTTTCGCCGCCGCCTCCCCCTGCGCATTGCTCGGCATCCTCCACCCTCTAACTTCTTCCTCCTCCACAGCCACATCCGATGAGAAGTTGTTTAAGATCAACGCTCCGATTGTAAAGCGCATCGCCCAGTGTTTCGCCGCCGCCTCCCCCTGCGCTTTGCTCGGCATCCTCCACCCTCTAACTTCTTCCTCCTCCACAGCCACATCCGATGAGAAGTTGTTTAAGATCAACGCTCCGATTGTAAAGCGCATCGCCCAGTGTTTCGCCGCCGCCTCCCCCTGCGCTTTGCTCGGCATCCTCCACCCTCTAACTTCTTCCTCCTCCACAGCCACATCCGATGAGAAGTTGTTTAAGATCAACGCTCCGATTGTAAAGCGCATCGCCCAGTGTTTCGCCGCCGCCTCCCCCTGCGCATTGCTCGGCATCCTCCACCCTCTAACTTTTTCCTCCTCCACAGCCACATCCGATGAGAAGTTGTTTAAGATCAACGCGCCGATTGTAAAGCGCATCGCCCAGTGTTTAGCCGCCGCCTCCCCCTGCGCATTGCTCGGCATCCTCCACCCTCTAACTTCTTCCTCCTCCTCAGCCACATCCGATGAGAAGTTGTTTAAGATCAACGCTCCGATTGTAAAGCGCATCGCCCAGTGTTTCGCCGCCGCCTCCCCCTGCGCATTGCTCGGCATCCTCCACCCTCTAACTTCTTCCTCCTCCTCAGCCACATCCGATGAGAAGTTGTTTAAGATCAACGCTCCGATTGTAAAGCGCATCGCCCAGTGTTTCGCCGCCGCCTCCCCCTGCGCTTTGCTCGGCATCCTCCACCCTCTAACTTCTTCCTCCTCCACAGCCACATCCGATGAGAAGTTGTTTAAGATCAACGCTCCGATTGTAAAGCGCATCGCCCAGTGTTTCGCCGCCGCCTCCCCCTGCGCCTTGCTCGGCATCCTCCGCCCTCTAACTTCTTCCTCCTCCTCAGCCACATCCGATGAGAAGTTGTTTAAGATCAACGCTCCGATTGTAAAGCGCATCGCCCAGTGTTTCGCCGCCGCCTCCCCCTGCGCCTTGCTCGGCATCCTCCGCCCTCTAACTTCTTCCTCCTCCTCAGCCACATCCGATGAGAAGTTGTTTAAGATCAACGCTCCGATTGTAAAGCGCATCGCCCAGTGTTTCGCCGCCGCCTCCCCCTGCGCCTTGCTCGGCATCCTCCGCCCTCTAACTTCTTCCTCCTCCTCAGCCACATCCGATGAGAAGTTGTTTAAGATCAACGCTCCGATTGTAAAGCGCATCGCCCAGTGTTTCGCCGCCGCCTCCCCCTGCGCCTTGCTCGGCATCCTCCGCCCTCTAACTTCTTCCTCCTCCTCAGCCACATCCGATGAGAAGTTGTTTAAGATCAACGCGCCGATTGTAAAGCGCATCGCCCAGTGTTTCGCCGCCGCCTCCCCCTGCGCATTGCTCGGCATCCTCCACCCTCTAACTTCTTCCTCCTCCACAGCCACATCCGATGAGAAGTTGTTTAAGATCAACGCTCCGATTGTAAAGCGCATCGCCCAGTGTTTCGCCGCCGCCTCCCCCTGCGCTTTGCTCGGCATCCTCCACCCTCTAACTTCTTCCTCCTCCACAGCCACATCCGATGAGAAGTTGTTTAAGATCAACGCTCCGATTGTAAAGCGCATCGCCCAGTGTTTCGCCGCCGCCTCCCCCTGCGCTTTGCTCGGCATCCTCCACCCTCTAACTTCTTCCTCCTCCACAGCCACATCCGATGAGAAGTTGTTTAAGATCAACGCTCCGATTGTAAAGCGCATCGCCCAGTGTTTCGCCGCCGCCTCCCCCTGCGCATTGCTCGGCATCCTCCACCCTCTAACTTCTTCCTCCTCCACAGCCACATCCGATGAGAAGTTGTTTAAGATCAACGCGCCGATTGTAAAGCGCATCGCCCAGTGTTTAGCCGCCGCCTCCCCCTGCGCATTGCTCGGCATCCTCCACCCTCTAACTTCTTCCTCCTCCTCAGCCACATCCGATGAGAAGTTGTTTAAGATCAACGCTCCGATTGTAAAGCGCATCGCCCAGTGTTTCGCCGCCGCCTCCCCCTGCGCGTTGCTCGGCATCCTCCACCCTCTAACTTCTTCCTCCTCCACAGCCACATCCGATGAGGAGATATTCAAGGTCAACGCGCCGATTGTAAAGCGCATCGCCCAGTGTTTCGCCGCCGCCTCCCCCTGCGCCTTGCTCGTCATCCTCCACCCTCTAACTTCTTCCTCCTCCACAGCCACATCCGATGAGAAGTTGTTTAAGATCAACGCTCCGATTGTAAAGCGCATCGCCCAGTGTTTCGCCGCCGCCTCCCCCTGCGCATTGCTCGGCATCCTCCACCCTCTAACTTCTTCCTCCTCCACAGCCACATCCGATGAGAAGTTGTTTAAGATCAACGCTCCGATTGTAAAGCGCATCGCCCAGTGTTTCGCCGCCGCCTCCCCCTGCGCATTGCTCGGCATCCTCCACCCTCTAACTTCTTCCTCCTCCACAGCCACATCCGATGAGAAGTTGTTTAAGATCAACGCTCCGATTGTAAAGCGCATCGCCCAGTGTTTCGCCGCCGCCTCCCCCTGCGCTTTGCTCGGCATCCTCCACCCTCTAACTTCTTCCTCCTCCACAGCCACATCCGATGAGAAGTTGTTTAAGATCAACGCTCCGATTGTAAAGCGCATCGCCCAGTGTTTCGCCGCCGCCTCCCCCTGCGCTTTGCTCGGCATCCTCCACCCTCTAACTTCTTCCTCCTCCACAGCCACATCCGATGAGAAGTTGTTTAAGATCAACGCTCCGATTGTAAAGCGCATCGCCCAGTGTTTCGCCGCCGCCTCCCCCTGCGCTTTGCTCGGCATCCTCCACCCTCTAACTTCTTCCTCCTCCACAGCCACATCCGATGAGAAGTTGTTTAAGATCAACGCTCCGATTGTAAAGCGCATCGCCCAGTGTTTCGCCGCCGCCTCCCCCTGCGCATTGCTCGGCATCCTCCACCCTCTAACTTCTTCCTCCTCCACAGCCACATCCGATGAGAAGTTGTTTAAGATCAACGCGCCGATTGTAAAGCGCATCGCCCAGTGTTTAGCCGCCGCCTCCCCCTGCGCATTGCTCGGCATCATCCACCCTCTAACTTCTTCCTCCTCCTCAGCCACATCCGATGAGAAGTTGTTTAAGATCAACGCTCCGATTGTAAAGCGCATCGCCCAGTGTTTCGCCGCCGCCTCCCCCTGCGCATTGCTCGGCATCCTCCACCCTCTAACTTCTTCCTCCTCCACAGCCACATCCGATGAGAAGTTGTTTAAGATCAACGCTCCGATTGTAAAGCGCATCGCCCAGTGTTTCGCCGCCGCCTCCCCCTGCGCATTGCTCGGCATCCTCCACCCTCTAACTTCTTCCTCCTCCTCAGCCACATCCGATGAGAAGTTGTTTAAGATCAACGCGCCGATTGTAAAGCGCATCGCCCAGTGTTTCGCCGCCGCCTCCCCCTGCGCGTTGCTCGGCATCCTCCACCCTCTAACTTCTTCCTCCTCCTCAGCCACATCCGATGAGAAGTTGTTTAAGATCAACGCTCCGATTGTAAAGCGCATCGCCCAGTGTTTCGCCGCCGCCTCCCCCTGCGCATTGCTCGGCATCCTCCACCCTCTAACTTCTTCCTCCTCCACAGCCACATCCGATGAGAAGTTGTTTAAGATCAACGCTCCGATTGTAAAGCGCATCGCCCAGTGTTTCGCCGCCGCCTCCCCCTGCGCATTGCTCGGCATCCTCCACCCTCTAACTTCTTCCTCCTCCACAGCCACATCCGATGAGAAGTTGTTTAAGATCAACGCTCCGATTGTAAAGCGCATCGCCCAGTGTTTCGCCGCCGCCTCCCCCTGCGCTTTGCTCGGCATCCTCCACCCTCTAACTTCTTCCTCCTCCACAGCCACATCCGATGAGAAGTTGTTTAAGATCAACGCTCCGATTGTAAAGCGCATCGCCCAGTGTTTCGCCGCCGCCTCCCCCTGCGCTTTGCTCGGCATCCTCCACCCTCTAACTTCTTCCTCCTCCACAGCCACATCCGATGAGAAGTTGTTTAAGATCAACGCTCCGATTGTAAAGCGCATCGCCCAGTGTTTCGCCGCCGCCTCCCCCTGCGCTTTGCTCGGCATCCTCCACCCTCTAACTTCTTCCTCCTCCACAGCCACATCCGATGAGAAGTTGTTTAAGATCAACGCTCCGATTGTAAAGCGCATCGCCCAGTGTTTCGCCGCCGCCTCCCCCTGCGCATTGCTCGGCATCCTCCACCCTCTAACTTCTTCCTCCTCCACAGCCACATCCGATGAGAAGTTGTTTAAGATCAACGCGCCGATTGTAAAGCGCATCGCCCAGTGTTTAGCCGCCGCCTCCCCCTGCGCATTGCTCGGCATCCTCCACCCTCTAACTTCTTCCTCCTCCTCAGCCACATCCGATGAGAAGTTGTTTAAGATCAACGCTCCGATTGTAAAGCGCATCGCCCAGTGTTTCGCCGCCGCCTCCCCCTGCGCGTTGCTCGGCATCCTCCACCCTCTAACTTCTTCCTCCTCCACAGCCACATCCGATGAGGAGATATTCAAGGTCAACGCGCCGATTGTAAAGCACATCGCCCAGTGTTTCGCCGCCGCCTCCCCCTGCGCCTTGCTCGTCATCCTCCACCCTCTAACTTCTTCCTCCTCCACAGCCACATCCGATGAGAAGTTGTTTAAGATCAACGCTCCGATTGTAAAGCGCATCGCCCAGTGTTTCGCCGCCGCCTCCCCCTGCGCGTAACTCGGCATCCTCCACCCTCTAACTTCTTCCTCCTCCACAGCCACATCCGATGAGAAGTTGTTTAAGATCAACGCTCCGATTGTAAAGCGCATCGCCCAGTGTTTCGCCGCCGCCTCCCCCTGCGCATTGCTCGGCATCCTCCACCCTCTAACTTCTTCCTCCTCCACAGCCACATCCGATGAGAAGTTGTTTAAGATCAACGCTCCGATTGTAAAGCGCATCGCCCAGTGTTTCGCCGCCGCCTCCCCCTGCGCTTTGCTCGGCATCCTCCACCCTCTAACTTCTTCCTCCTCCACAGCCACATCCGATGAGAAGTTGTTTAAGATCAACGCTCCGATTGTAAAGCGCATCGCCCAGTGTTTCGCCGCCGCCTCCCCCTGCGCTTTGCTCGGCATCCTCCACCCTCTAACTTCTTCCTCCTCCACAGCCACATCCGATGAGAAGTTGTTTAAGATCAACGCTCCGATTGTAAAGCGCATCGCCCAGTGTTTCGCCGCCGCCTCCCCCTGCGCTTTGCTCGGCATCCTCCACCCTCTAACTTCTTCCTCCTCCACAGCCACATCCGATGAGAAGTTGTTTAAGATCAACGCGCCGATTGTAAAGCGCATCGCCCAGTGTTTCGCCGCCGCCTCCCCCTGCGCGTTGCTCGGCATCCTCCACCCTCTAACTTCTTCCTCCTCCTCAGCCAACGCTCCGATGAGGAGCTGTTCAAGATCAACGCTCCGATTGTAAAGCGCATCGCCCAGTGTTTCGCCGCCGCCTCCCCCTGCGCATTGCTCGGCATCCTCCACCCTCTAACTTCTTCCTCCTCCTCAGCCACATCCGATGAGAAGTTGTTTAAGATCAACGCTCCGATTGTAAAGCGCATCGCCCAGTGTTTCGCCGCCGCCTCCCCCTGCGCATTGCTCGGCATCCTCCACCCTCTAACTTCTTCCTCCTCCTCAGCCACATCCGATGAGAAGTTGTTTAAGATCAACGCTCCGATTGTAAAGCGCATCGCCCAGTGTTTCGCCGCCGCCTCCCCCTGCGCGTTGCTCGGCATCCTCCACCCTCTAACTTCTTCCTCCTCCTCAGCCACATCCGATGAGGAGCTGTTCAAGATCAACGCTCCGATTGTAAAGCGCATCGCCCAGTGTTTCGCCGCCGCCTCCCCCTGCGCATTGCTCGGCATCCTCCACCCTCTAACTTCTTCCTCCTCCTCAGCCACATCCGATGAGAAGTTGTTTAAGATCAACGCTCCGATTGTAAAGCGCATCGCCCAGTGTTTCGCCGCCGCCTCCCCCTGCGCGTTGCTCGGCATCCTCCACCCTCTAACTTCTTCCTCCTCCTCAGCCACATCCGATGAGGAGCTGTTCAAGATCAACGCTCCGATTGTAAAGCGCATCGCCCAGTGTTTCGCCGCCGCCTCCCCCTGCGCATTGCTCGGCATCCTCCACCCTCTAACTTCTTCCTCCTCCTCAGCCACATCCGATGAGAAGTTGTTTAAGATCAACGCTCCGATTGTAAAGCGCATCGCCCAGTGTTTCGCCGCCGCCTCCCCCTGCGCATTGCTCGGCATCCTCCACCCTCTAACTTCTTCCTCCTCCTCAGCCACATCCGATGAGAAGTTGTTTAAGATCAACGCTCCGATTGTAAAGCGCATCGCCCAGTGTTTCGCCGCCGCCTCCCCCTGCGCATTGCTCGGCATCCTCCACCCTCTAACTTCTTCCTCCTCCTCAGCCACATCCGATGAGGAGCTATTCAAGATCAACGCGCCGATTGTAAAGCGCATCGCCCAATGTTTTGCCGCCGCCTCCCCCTGCGCTTTGCTCGGCATCCTCCACCCTCTAACTTCTTCCTCCTCCACAGCAACATCCGACGAGGAGCTGTTCAAGATCAACGCGCCGATTGTAAAGCGCATCGCCCAGTGTTTCGCCGCCGCCTCCCCCTGCGCATTGCTCGGCATCCTCCACCCTCTAACTTCTTCCTCCTCCTCAGCCACATCCGATGAGAAGTTGTTTAAGATCAACGCTCCGATTGTAAAGCGCATCGCCCAGTGTTTCGCCGCCGCCTCCCCCTGCGCATTGCTCGGCATCCTCCACCCTCTAACTTCTTCCTCCTCCTCAGCCACATCCGATGAGGAGCTATTCAAGATCAACGCGCCGATTGTAAAGCGCATCGCCCAATGTTTTGCCGCCGCCTCCCCCTGCGCTTTGCTCGGCATCCTCCACCCTCTAACTTCTTCCTCCTCCACAGCAACATCCGACGAGGAGCTGTTCAAGATCAACGCGCCGATTGTAAAGCGCATCGCCCAGTGTTTTGCCGCCGCCTCCCCCTGCGCGTTGCTCGGCATCCTCCACCCTCTAACTTCTTCCTCCTCCTCAGCCACATCCGATGAGGAGATATTCAAGGTCAACGCGCCGATTGTAAAGCGCATCGCCCAGTGTTTCGCCGCCGCCTCCCCCTGCGCCTTGCTCGTCATCCTCCACCCTCTAACTTCTTCCTCCTCCACAGCCACATCCGATGAGGAGATATTCAAGGTCAACGCGCCGATTGTAAAGCGCATCGCCCAGTGTTTCGCCGCCGCCTCCCCCTGCGCCTTGCTCGTCATCCTCCACCCTCTAACTTCTTCCTCCTCCACAGCCACATCCGATGAGGAGCTGTTTAAGATCAACGCTCCGATTGTAAAGCGCATCGCCCAGTGTTTCGCCGCCGCCTCCCCCTGCGCGTTGCTCGGCATCCTCCACCCTCTAACTTCTTCCTCCTCCTCAGCCACATCCGATGAGGAGATATTCAAGGTCAACGCGCCGATTGTAAAGCGCATCGCCCAGTGTTTCGCCGCCGCCTCCCCCTGCGCCTTGCTCGTCATCCTCCACCCTCTAACTTCTTCCTCCTCCACAGCCACATCCGATGAGGAGATATTCAAGGTCAACGCGCCGATTGTAAAGCGCATCGCCCAGTGTTTAGCCGCCGCCTCCCCCTGCGCCTTGCTCGGCATCCTCCGCCCTCTAACTTCTTCCTCCTCCTCAGCCACATCCGATGAGGAGCTGTTCAAGATCAACGCTCCGATTGTAAAGCGCATCGCCCAGTGTTTCGCCGCCGCCTCCCCCTGCGCGTTGCTCGGCATCCTCCACCCTCTAACTTCTTCCTCCTCCTCAGCCACATCCGACGAGGAGCTGTTCAAGATCAACGCGCCGATTGTAAAGCGCATCGCCCAGTGTTTCGCCGCCGCCTCCCCCTGCGCGTTGCTCGGCATCCTGACGCCGCCGATCAACAGCCTCGTGCCGCTCGTCTCCGAGGTCCTCAAGCAGCACGACGTCTACGACACGAGCAGAGTGTTCGGCATCACCGCCGTCGACATGGTGCGCGCCAACACATTCGTAGCGGAGGTGAGGACTAATCGACGTTGAAATTAATTTCACATTAAGAGGCCTGGGTAAGCGAACGGCGCACTGTTCCTCAAAGTTTTTTTTTTTAAATTTTGCTTTCCCACTTCAAAATTTAAAAAAATCAGATAGTAGAGAGAGACCCATTACATAGTAGACTAAATAATGCCGCAAACTGGAGTACTTTATAACCTCTGGTCGATTATTTTCCGATAAATATCGTATTTAACACT
The DNA here is from genome assembly GCA_934045905.1 of Leuctra nigra. NCBI lineage: Eukaryota > Metazoa > Arthropoda > Insecta > Plecoptera > Leuctridae > Leuctra > Leuctra nigra. The sequence goes on along the minus strand of OW203766.1, from coordinate 18,824,813 downwards.
TTGAGGTCGTACCATAGGTAATAAAGTATTTACTCCAGTGTGTGGCATTATTTAGTCTTTTACGCCATAATGGGTCGCTGCTATCTAATTGTTTAAGATTATGTTAGTGTGAAGAAAAATGTCATAAAAACCTCTGACGAACCGAGCGATTCCCGTTCGCTTACCCAGGCTTCTTAAGATGACACTAAAGACGGACTACTTTCAATCCTGCTACTGTCAATATTTGAATCAGTATGTTGGAGGCACTTGGTCTTGATGGACTGCATCGACAACTCAATAGAGAAGATAGTACGAACAGTATTCAGTTTTGGAGCTCTCTACGGTTTCGCAAATTCATTTGACACCTTTGGCTCCTTGTTTCAGGCGATGTGTGCTGACCCGACACAGATCAACGTGCCCATCATCGGGGGTCACTCCATGTCCACCCTCGTGCCCGTGTTGTCCCAGACGAAGCCCAAGGCGAAGCTCACGCGCGACCAGGTCTGCGAGGTGAACGCGATGACGAAGAAGGCGGACCTCTGGGTCGCCGAACTCAAGGACTGCGAGGAGGGGGCGTACTTGGCGCCGGCGCACGCCGCCGCGAGGTTCACGAAGAACTTGATGCGAGGTTGGTGAAGAAATTCCCTCGATTATACTTGAGAAATTCAGCTTTGTATAACTATATCCTCTATTTGTGCAAGAAAATGACGCTTGTTATCGATGATGGATGCCGGATGGCCATGACGCGGTCCTCATTGTCTTGTCTTGTCCCCAGCTCTCTGCGGCGAGAAGGACGTCACCGAGTGCGCCTTACATCAGCAGCATTGTGACGCCTCCCGCCGACTACTGTGTGATGAACTCCATGACGCGGTCCTCATTGTCTTGTCTTGTCCCCAGCTTTCTGCGGCGAGAAGGACGTCACCGAGGGCGCCTACATCAGCAGCATAGTGACGCCCCCCGCCGACTACTGTGTGATGAACTCCATGACGCGGTCCTCATTGTCTTGTCTTGTCCCCAGCTCTCTGCGGCGAGAAGGACGTCACCGAGTGCGCCTACATCAGCAGCATCGTGACGCCCCCCGCCGACTACTGTGTGATGAACTCCATGACGCGGTCCTCATTGTCTTGTCTTGTCCCCAGCTCTCTGCGGCGAGAAGGACGTCACCGAGTGCGCCTACATCAGCAGCATCGTGACGCCCCCCGCCGACTACTGTGTGATGAACTCCATGACGCGGTCCTCATTGTCTTGTCTTGCCCCCAGCTCTCTGCGGCGAGAAGGAAGTCACCGAGTGCGCCTACATCAGCAGCATCGTGACGCCCCCCGCTGACTACTGTGTCATGAACTCCATGACGCGGTCCTCATTGTCTTGTCTTGTGCCCAGCTCTCTGCGGCGAGAAGGACGTCACCGAGTGCGCCTACATCAGCAGCATCGTGACGCCCCCCGCCGACTACTGTGTGATGAACTCCATGACGCGGTCCTCATTGTCTTGTCTTGTCCCCAGCTCTCTGCGGCGAGAAGGACGTCACCGAGTGCGCCTACATCAGCAGCATCGTGACGCCCCCCGCCGACTACTGTGTGATGAACTCCATGACGCGGTCCTCATTGTCTTGTCTTGTCCCCAGCTCTCTGCGGCGAGAAGGACGTCACCGAGTGCGCCTACATCAGCAGCATCGTGACGCCTCCCGCCGACTACAGTGTGATGAACTCCATGACGCGGTCCTCATTGTCTTGTCTTGTGCCCAGCTCTCTGCGGCGAGAAGGACGTCACCGAGTGCGCCTACATCAGCAGCATCGTGACGCCTCCCACCGACTACTGTGTGATGAACTCCATGACGCGGTCCTCATTGTCTTGTCTTGTCCCCAGCTCTCTGCGGCGAGAAGGACGTCACCGAGTGCGCCTTCATCAGCAGCATCGTGACGCCCCCCGTGATGAACTCCATGACGCGGTCCTCATTGTCTTGTCTTGTCCCCAGCTCTCTGCGGCGAGAAGGACGTCACCGAGTGCGCCTACATCAGCAGCATCGTGACTCCTCCCGCCGACTACTGTGTGATGAACTCCATGACGCGGTCCTCATTGTCTTGTCTTGTCCCCAGCTCTCTGCGGCGAGAAGGACGTCACCGAGTGCGCCTACATCAGCAGCATCGTGACGCCTCCCACCGACTACTGTGTGATGAACTCCATGACGCGGTCCTCATTGTCTTGTCTTGTCCCCAGCTCTCTGCGGCGAGAAGGACGTCACCGAGTGCGCCTTCATCAGCAGCATCGTGACGCCCCCCGCCGACTACTGTGTGATGAACTCCATGACGCGGTCCTCATTGTCTTGTCTTGTCCCCAGCTCTCTGCGGCGAGAAGGACGTCACCGAGTGCGCCTACATCAGCAGCATCGTGACGCCTCCCGCCGACTACTGTGTGATGCCCGTCGAACTCGGCAAGAAGGGCGTCAGCGTCGGGCGTCTGCCGAAGCTCTGCGATCACGAGCGCGACAATCTCGACAGAGCGCTACTTGAACTTGTTCCGCAGATCAAACTAGGAGAGAATTATGTCAAGAAGAAGAAGAAGAAGTGCTGTTGATGAGGACGTCGATGATGGTTTCCGACTAGAATGACACGGATCGAAGCTCTATATACAGCTAACTTATAATATTTAACGAGCACCTTCTTGGTATTAAAATCAGTCTGTTCATCAGAAAACTCTTGATTATTAGTTATTAGATTAACTCTTACTTTGAGCATTCCCTATAACCGCTTGTATCACATGTCAACTTTCAAGTGATAATACGCATCTAATTCTATACTCAATTTAGTATACATTTAGTAATATTTAAATTGAACACTTTAGAAAGTATTTACTCGAGTGAATTGGTACGCATAGCTCGGGCTGTACGTTATACTACATTTAGGAATGAAGTCGTAGGTCGTAGGATTTTTGGAATGAAGAGTTCCAACTTATTGATAAAGCATGATTTAACAAAAATAATTCTAGTATATGCTGTTTTCACAGCATATTTTATACAAATTATGTTATATAATTATTGTTTTCTCATACCGCTGCCTTGATTCAAAGCATTGATCCATTAATTTATGCACTTGAACCGACGTGAAATTCTCACAGCGGCTGTTTCTCAACAAATTTTCGACCAATATCAGTCATGAAATGTCAACCAGTATTGCACCTCCTGTACCTCCCTTGATCGGCAACGTCAGGAGTTAGTCGCCGATGAGCACGAAGGGATAGAGCAGGCCATGACATGTCAACCAGAATTGCACCTCATGTACCTCCCTTGATCGGCAATGTCAGGAGTTAGTCGTGACCTTGACGTACTCACCGATGAGCACGAAGGGGTAGAGCAGGCCCACCATATAGCTGTGATCGTCGAGGCCTCCGCAGATGAGCAGGTTCGAGTCCCGGGTCGGGTATGCGTGAGTGACGGACGGCGGAATATACATCAACCAGGACACCAGGATCACGACCTCCACCGAGGTCAGGAGGGCGGTGATGACCAGCTGACTCTTAGGACTTGTGTATCTGAAGAGAGAAACAAGCGATAGCGTAGTTCATAAGTATCAGGTTCATTTCATTTAAAATTATCCGCCCATCAAGACCAAATTAATTATGGATGCAGAATCGGCTTCGAGTTCAGACAAGTGAATGTCGAAGAGGTTTTGTAAATGAATTATCTGTACCCCAGAGGTAGAAGGCAGGAAGTCCACTTTGTCAATTTTTGGATTCCACATTTTTGGAATCATGAAATCAAGCTCTTATCAAGAGCCATTTGACTGATATCAACAAATACAGTTATATTAAAGTATTGTCTCTTATAAATGAATCATGTCGCCATTACAAATATGATTGAATGAATGCATTTTTTTTTGTAGCAAATCTCAAGAGTTATGGAAATGAACTTCCGGCTTTCTACCTCTGAGGCACAGAAATTGATAAGCATTTTATTCGAGATTTTGAATGTTCATTTTGGCAAATAGGCCTCTCCATTTTACATTTAGATTTCTACCAAAATGGCAATAGGAAAAAAATATGACTTCAGGCGAACATGATCTAATGATGAAACTTTTAGACCATGAAACTCTTATTGAAAACTTTTAACGGAAACGTAGGGTAAATATTATCCCCAGAGAACAGAAAAAGAAGACACGTAAACATTTTTGGCCATTTATCGATCATCACTTTAAGGCGCAAGAATTCTCATCCCATCTTTGACATTCGATATGTTTGGGTTAGAGAAGGTCAAGATAATAATAGAAGTATAATTATGTTTAACGGCGCGTCAACAGCGAGGTCATTTTACGCACAATGAGATTGTGTTAACTTTGTTGAATACTAGGGAGGACATGGGGTGGGGTCAACCTAACGGGCCCAATCCGGGGGAGTCTGAAACTTGTGGGAAAGCCAGTTCAGAATTGGGACAGACCGGGGTGGCGGGGGGGGGGGGGGGGGGGGGGGGGGGTTCGGGCCGGTGGGACCCGATTTCAGGGGGATCACCATCTCCAGGGGGGAGGCCGGCCCGAGGGTCTAGCGAAATTGGGGAGGGCATGGGACTAGGTCGGTCCCGAACTGCACTTAGTTGGGACCAACTCGTAATGTGAGGCCCCACCACAGAAGGTCAAGATGAACTTCGCCCACTCACTTGGTTTTATGCGGCAAGTTGGGTTTGTTGCTGAAGATCCTCGCGATCCTGTTTGTCTTGGTGACGATGGCCGCGTAGCACAGCGTGTAGCAGAAGCCGAGGAAGAAGCGCGTCGCGCCGCACGTGAACGCCGTCGGCCGCGCCACGATCACGAACGTCACGCAGAACGACGCCAGGGTCCCGAGCAGCAGCAAGTAGCTCAGCTCGCGTCCCGACGCCTTGATCACGGGGGTGTCGCCGTATGTCCAGAACACCGAGCCGACGAACACAGTCAGCAGGACGCCTGTGGAGGAGAGGTTAGTTAGTGTGGCAGAACGACGTCCTAGCATCTCCCGTCCCGACGCCTTGATCACGGGGGTATCGACAGTCAGCAGGACGCCTGAGGAGGAAAGGTTAGTAAGTGAGGCACAACGACATCCTAGCAGCTCCCGTCCCGACGCCTTGAGCACGGGAGTGTCGCCGACAAACACTGTCAGCAGCACGCATGTGGAGGAGAGGCTAGTCAGTGATGCTGAACGACGTCCTAGCAGCTGACGTCCCAACGCCTTGAGCACGGGAGAGTCGCCGACAAACACCGTCAGCAGGACGCATGTGGAGGAGAGGCTAGTCAGTGAGGCAGAACGACGTCCTAGCAGCTGACGTCTAGACGCTTTTATTACATTCGGCGTTAATCAAACTCTTTTATTGTCAATAACGCGTGTCTGTCTGTGACTGGGGAGCGTAATTCAAACGAAATATTTGTGGGCTCATAAAAAACTTTGATATTACTTAGTCTTACATAACCCGTATCTGGCAATGATTTTCAACACATTTTAACCCAACGTTACTCGCATTCTACTGTAAATAGTGCCAGCGTCCCCTACATTCCACTTACTGCTCACGTGTGATGTGCAAAGTAGAATGTAGGCCTCGCCGGCACGTTATGGCGACCAACATAGCGTGTTACTCACCAACGCTGGCGACCACCATGGCGACCAAGATGTCGACCAAGATGGCGACCAAGATGGCGACCAAGATAGCGAACATGATGGCGTGTTACTCACTAACGCTGGCGACCACCATGGCGACCAAGATGGCGACCAAGATGGCGAACAAGATGGCGTGCTACTCACCAACGCTGGCGACCACCATGGCGACCAAGATGGCGTCCAAGATGGCGACCAAGATGGCGTGTTACTCACCAACGCTGGCGACCACCATAGCGACCAAGATGGCGACCAAGATGGCGAACAAGATGGCGTGCTACTCACCAACGCTGGCGACCACCATGGCGACCAAGATGTCGACCAAGATGGCGAACAAGATGGCGTGTTACTCACCGACGCTGGCGACCACCATGGCGACCACCATGGCGACCAAGATGGCGGCCAAGATGGCGTGCTACACACCAACGCTAGCGACCAAGATGGCGACCAAGATGGCGACCAAGATGGCGGCCAAGATGGCGAACAAGATGGCGTGTTACTCACCGACGCTGGAGACCACCATGGCGACCAAGATGGCGGCCAAGATGGCGTGCTACTCACCAACGCTGGCGACCACCATGGCGACCAAGATGGCGAACAAGATGGCGTGTTACTCACCGACGCTGGCGACCACCATGGCGACCAAGATGGCGACCAAGATGGCGGCCAAGATGGCGAACAAGATGGCGTGTTACTCACCAACGCTGGCGACCACCATGGCGACGATCGCCCACGTGTCGTGGAAGTCGATGAACTCCTCGGGAATGGCGACGCAGTTCTGGTGATCCTCGGTGGCCTTGAAACCCTGTTTACACTCGTGGCAGTTGAAGGGGTCGGTGCGCTTCTGATAGCGCGTGCAGTTGCGACAGCGCCAACAGCACGTGTCATCGCTCTGCAACAGCCAACAGTCTCAAATATCCAGCCTTGTTTACACTCGTGGCAGTTGAAGGGGTCGGTGCGCTTCTGATAGCGCGTGTAGTTGCGACAGCGCCAACAGCACGTGTCATCGCCCTGCAACAGCCAACAGTCTCAAACATCCAGCCTTGTTTACACTCGTGGCAGTTGAAGGGGTCGGTGCGCTTCTGATAGCGCGTGCAGTTGCGACAGCGCCAACAGCACGTGTCATCGCCCTGCAACAGCCAACAGTCTCAAACATCCAGCCTTGCTTACACTCGTGGCAGTTGAAGGGGTCGGTGCGCTTCTGATAGCGCGTGCAGTTGCGACAGCGCCAACAGCACGTGTCATCGCCCTGCAACAGCCAACAGTCTCAAACATCCAGCCTTGTTTACACTCGTGGCAGTTGAAGGGGTCGGTGCGCTTCTGATAGCGCGTGCAGTTGCGACAGCGCCAACAGCACGTGTCATCGCCCTGCAACAGCCAACAGTCTCAAACATCCAGCCTTGCTTACACTCGTGGCAGTTGAAGGGGTCGGTGCGCTTCTGATAGCGCGTGCAGTTGCGACAGCGCCAACAGCACGTGTCATCGCCCTGCAACAGCCAACAGTCTCAAACATCCAGCCTTGCTTACACTCGTGGCAGTTGAAGGGGTCGGTGCGCTTCTGATAGCGCGTGCAGTTGCGACAGCGCCAACAGCACGTGTCATCGCCCTGCAACAGCCAACAGTCTCAAACATCCAGCCTTGTTTACACTCGTGGCAGTTGAAGGGGTCGGTGCGCTTCTGATAGCGCGTGCAGTTGCGACAGCGCCAACAGCACGTGTCATCGCCCTGCAACAGCCAACAGTCTCAAACATCCAGCCTTGTTTACACTCGTGGCAGTTGAAGGGGTCGGTGCGCTTCTGATAGCGCGTGCAGTTGCGACAGCGCCAACAGCACGTGTCATCGCCCTGCAACAGCCAACAGTCTCAAACATCCAGCCTTGTTTACACTCGTGGCAGTTGAAGGGGTCGGTGCGCTTCTGATAGCGCGTGCAGTTGCGACAGCGCCAACAGCACGTGTCATCGCCCTGCAACAGCCAACAGTCTCAAACATCCAGCCTTGTTTACACTCGTGGCAGTTGAAGGGGTCGGTGCGCTTCTGATAGCGCGTGCAGTTGCGACAGCGCCAACAGCACGTGTCATCGCCCTGCAACAGCCAACAGTCTCAAACATCCAGCCTTGTTTACACTCGTGGCAGTTGAAGGGGTCGGTGCGCTTCTGATAGCGCGTGCAGTTGCGACAGCGCCAACAGCACGTGTCATCGCCCTGCAACAGCCAACAGTCTCAAACATCCAGCCTTGCTTACACTCGTGGCAGTTGAAGGGGTCGGTGCGCTTCTGATAGCGCGTGCAGTTGCGACAGCGCCAACAGCACGTGTCATCGCCCTGCAACAGCCAACAGTCTCAAACATCCAGCCTTGTTTACACTCGTGGCAGTTGAAGGGGTCGGTGCGCTTCTGATAGCGCGTGCAGTTGCGACAGCGCCAACAGCACGTGTCATCGCCCTGCAACAGCCAACAGTCTCAAACATCCAGCCTTGTTGACACTCGTGGCAGTTGAAGGGGTCGGTGCGCTTCTGATAGCGCGTGCAGTTGCGACAGCGCCAACAGCACGTGTCATCGCCCTGCAACAGCCAACAGTCTCAAACATCCAGCCTTGCTTACACTCGTGGCAGTTGAAGGGGTCGGTGCGCTTCTGATAGCGCGTGCAGTTGCGACAGCGCCAACAGCACGTGTCATCGCCCTGCAACAGCCAACAGTCTCAAACATCCAGCCTTGTTGACACTCGTGGCAGTTGAAGGGGTCGGTGCGCTTCTGATAGCGCGTGCAGTTGCGACAGCGCCAACAGCACGTGTCATCGCCCTGCAACAGCCAACAGTCTCAAACATCCAGCCTTGTTTACACTCGTGGCAGTTGAAGGGGTCGGTGCGCTTCTGATAGCGCGTGCAGTTGCGACAGCGCCAACAGCACGTGTCATCGCCCTGCAACAGCCAACAGTCTCAAACATCCAGCCTTGCTTACACTCGTGGCAGTTGAAGGGGTCGGTGCGCTTCTGATAGCGCGTGCAGTTGCGACAGCGCCAACAGCACGTGTCATCGCCCTGCAACAGCCAACAGTCTCAAACATCCAGCCTTGTTTACACTCGTGGCAGTTGAAGGGGTCGGTGCGCTTCTGATAGCGCGTGCAGTTGCGACAGCGCCAACAGCACGTGTCATCGCCCTGCAACAGCCAACAGTCTCAAACATCCAGCCTTGTTTACACTCGTGGCAGTTGAAGGGGTCGGTGCGCTTCTGATAGCGCGTGCAGTTGCGACAGCGCCAACAGCACGTGTCATCGCCCTGCAACAGCCAACAGTCTCAAACATCCAGCCTTGTTTACACTCGTGGCAGTTGAAGGGGTCGGTGCGCTTCTGATAGCGCGTGCAGTTGCGACAGCGCCAACAGCACGTGTCGTCGCCCTGCAACAGCCAACAGTCTCAAACATCCAGCCTTGCTTACACTCGTGGCAGTTGAAGGGGTCGGTGCGCTTCTGATAGCGCGTGCAGTTGCGACAGCGCCAACAGCACGTGTCATCGCCCTGCAACAGCCAACAGTCTCAAACATCCAGCCTTGCTTACACTCGTGGCAGTTGAAGGGGTCGGTGCGCTTCTGATAGCGCGTGCAGTTGCGACAGCGCCAACAGCACGTGTCATCGCCCTGCAACAGCCAACAGTCTCAAACATCCAGCCTTGCTTACACTCGTGGCAGTTGAAGGGGTCGGTGCGCTTCTGATAGCGCGTGCAGTTGCGACAGCGCCAACAGCACGTGTCATCGCTCTGCAACAGCCAACAGTCTCAAACATCCAGCCTTGCTTACACTCGTGGCAGTTGAAGGGGTCGGTGCGCTTCTGATAGCGCGTGCAGTTGCGACAGCGCCAACAGCACGTGTCATCGCCCTGCAACAGCCAACAGTCTTAAACATCCAGCCTTGCTTACACTCGTGGCAGTTGAAGGGGTCGGTGCGCTTCTGATAGCGCGTGCAGTTGCGACAGCGCCAACAGCACGTGTCATCGCCCTGCAACAGCCAACAGTCTCAAACATCCAGCCCTGTTTACACTCGTGGCAGTTGAAGGGGTCGGTGCGCTTCTGATAGCGCGTGTAGTTGCGACAGCGCCAACAGCACGTGTCATCGCCCTGCAACAGCCAACAGTCTCAAACATCCAGCCTTGTTGACACTCGTGGCAGTTGAAGGGGTCGGTGCGCTTCTGATAGCGCGTGCAGTTGCGACAGCGCCAACAGCACGTGTCATCGCCCTGCAACAGCCAACAGTCTCAAACATCCAGCCTTGCTTACACTCGTGGCAGTTGAAGGGGTCGGTGCGCTTCTGATAGCGCGTGCAGTTGCGACAGCGCCAACAGCACGTGTCATCGCCCTGCAACAGCCAACAGTCTCAAACATCCAGCCTTGCTTACACTCGTGGCAGTTGAAGGGGTCGGTGCGCTTCTGATAGCGCGTGCAGTTGCGACAGCGCCAACAGCACGTGTCATCGCCCTGCAACAGCCAACAGTCTCAAACATCCAGCCTTGCTTACACTCGTGGCAGTTGAAGGGGTCGGTGCGCTTCTGATAGCGCGTGCAGTTGCGACAGCGCCAACAGCACGTGTCATCGCCCTGCAACAGCCAACAGTCTCAAACATCCAGCCTTGTTTACACTCGTGGCAGTTGAAGGGGTCGGTGCGCTTCTGATAGCGCGTGCAGTTGCGACAGCGCCAACAGCACGTGTCATCGCCCTGCAACAGCCAACAGTCTCAAACATCCAGCCTTGCTTACACTCGTGGCAGTTGAAGGGGTCGGTGCGCTTCTGATAGCGCGTGCAGTTGCGACAGCGCCAACAGCACGTGTCATCGCCCTGCAACAGCCAACAGTCTCAAACATCCAGCCTTGTTTACACTCGTGGCAGTTGAAGGGGTCGGTGCGCTTCTGATAGCGCGTGCAGTTGCGACAGCGCCAACAGCACGTGTCATCGCCCTGCAACAGCCAACAGTCTCAAACATCCAGCCTTGCTTACACTCGTGGCAGTTGAAGGGGTCGGTGCGCTTCTGATAGCGCGTGCAGTTGCGACAGCGCCAACAGCACGTGTCATCGCCCTGCAACAGCCAACAGTCTCAAACATCCAGCCTTGTTTACACTCGTGGCAGTTGAAGGGGTCGGTGCGCTTCTGATAGCGCGTGCAGTTGCGACAGCGCCAACAGCACGTGTCATCGCCCTGCAACAGCCAACAGTCTCAAACATCCAGCCTTGCTTACACTCGTGGCAGTTGAAGGGGTCGGTGCGCTTCTGATAGCGCGTGCAGTTGCGACAGCGCCAACAGCACGTGTCATCGCCCTGCAACAGCCAACAGTCTCAAACATCCAGCCTTGTTTACACTCGTGGCAGTTGAAGGGGTCGGTGCGCTTCTGATAGCGCGTGTAGTTGCGACAGCGCCAACAGCACGTGTCATCGCCCTGCAACAGCCAACAGTCTCAAACATCCAGCCTTGTTTACACTCGTGGCAGTTGAAGGGGTCGGTGCGCTTCTGATAGCGCGTGCAGTTGCGACAGCGCCAACAGCACGTGTCATCGCCCTGCAACAGCCAACAGTCTCAAACATCCAGCCTTGTTTACACTCGTGGCAGTTGAAGGGGTCGGTGCGCTTCTGATAGCGCGTGCAGTTGCGACAGCGCCAACAGCACGTGTCATCGCCCTGCAACAGCCAACAGTCTCAAACATCCAGCCTTGCTTACACTCGTGGCAGTTGAAGGGGTCGGTGCGCTTCTGATAGCGCGTGCAGTTGCGACAGCGCCAACAGCACGTGTCATCGCCCTGCAACAGCCAACAGTCTCAAACATCCAGCCTTGTTTACACTCGTGGCAGTTGAAGGGGTCGGTGCGCTTCTGATAGCGCGTGCAGTTGCGACAGCGCCAACAGCACGTGTCATCGCCCTGCAACAGCCAACAGTCTCAAACATCCAGCCTTGCTTACACTCGTGGCAGTTGAAGGGGTCGGTGCGCTTCTGATAGCGCGTGCAGTTGCGACAGCGCCAACAGCACGTGTCATCGCCCTGCAACAGCCAACAGTCTCAAACATCCAGCCTTGTTTACACTCGTGGCAGTTGAAGGGGTCGGTGCGCTTCTGATAGCGCGTGCAGTTGCGACAGCGCCAACAGCACGTGTCATCGCCCTGCAACAGCCAACAGTCTCAAACATCCAGCCTTGTTTACACTCGTGGCAGTTGAAGGGGCGTGCGCTTCTGATCGCGGGCAGTTGCGAGCAGTGCGACAGCGCCAACAGCACGTGTCATCGCCCTGCAACAGCCAACAGTCTCAAACATCCAGCCTTGTTTACACTCGTGGCAGTTGAAGGGGTCGGTGCGCTTCTGATAGCGCGTGCAGTTGCGACAGCGCCAACAGCACGTGTCATCGCCCTGCAACAGCCAACAGTCTCAAACATCCAGCCTTGTTGACACTCGTGGCAGTTGAAGGGGTCGGTGCGCTTCTGATAGCGCGTGCAGTTGCGACAGCGCCAACAGCACGTGTCATCGCCCTGCAACAGCCAACAGTCTCAAACATCCAGCCTTGTTTACACTCGTGGCAGTTGAAGGGGTCGGTGCGCTTCTGATAGCGCGTGCAGTTGCGACAGCGCCAACAGCACGTGTCATCGCCCTGCAACAGCCAACAGTCTCAAACATCCAGCCTTGTTTACACTCGTGGCAGTTGAAGGGGTCGGTGCGCTTCTGATAGCGCGTGCAGTTGCGACAGCGCCAACAGCACGTGTCATCGCCCTGCAACAGCCAACAGTCTCAAACATCCAGCCTTGTTTACACTCGTGGCAGTTGAAGGGGTCGGTGCGCTTCTGATAGCGCGTGCAGTTGCGACAGCGCCAACAGCACGTGTCATCGCCCTGCAACAGCCAACAGTCTCAAACATCCAGCCTTGTTACACTCGTGGCAGTTGAAGGGGTCGGTGCGCTTCTGATAGCGCGTGCAGTTGCGACAGCGCCAACAGCACGTGTCATCGCCCTGCAACAGCCAACAGTCTCAAACATCCAGCCTTGTTTACACTCGTGGCAGTTGAAGGGGTCGGTGCGCTTCTGATAGCGCGTGCAGTTGCGACAGCGCCAACAGCACGTGTCATCGCCCTGCAACAGCCAACAGTCTCAAACATCCAGCCTTGTTTACACTCGTGGCAGTTGAAGGGGTCGGTGCGCTTCTGATAGCGCGTGCAGTTGCGACAGCGCCAACAGCACGTGTCATCGCCCTGCAACAGCCAACAGTCTCAAACATCCAGCCTTGTTTACACTCGTGGCAGTTGAAGGGGTCGGTGCGCTTCTGATAGCGCGTGCAGTTGCGACAGCGCCAACAGCACGTGTCATCGCCCTGCAACAGCCAACAGTCTCAAACATCCAGCCTTGTTTACACTCGTGGCAGTTGAAGGGGTCGGTGCGCTTCTGATAGCGCGTGCAGTTGCGACAGCGCCAACAGCACGTGTCATCGCCCTGCAACAGCCAACAGTCTCAAACATCCAGCCTTGTTTACACTCGTGGCAGTTGAAGGGGTCGGTGCGCTTCTGATAGCGCGTGCAGTTGCGACAGCGCCAACAGCACGTGTCATCGCCCTGCAACAGCCAACAGTCTCAAACATCCAGCCTTGTTTACACTCGTGGCAGTTGAAGGGGTCGGTGCGCTTCTGATAGCGCGTGCAGTTGCGACAGCGCCAACAGCACGTGTCATCGCCCTGCAACAGCCAACAGTCTCAAACATCCAGCCTTGTTTACACTCGTGGCAGTTGAAGGGGTCGGTGCGCTTCTGATAGCGCGTGCAGTTGCGACAGCGCCAACAGCACGTGTCATCGCCCTGCAACAGCCAACAGTCTCAAACATCCAGCCTTGTTTACACTCGTGGCAGTTGAAGGGGTCGGTGCGCTTCTGATAGCGCGTGCAGTTGCGACAGCGCCAACAGCACGTGTCATCGCCCTGCAACAGCCAACAGTCTCAAACATCCAGCCTTGTTTACACTCGTGGCAGTTGAAGGGGTCGGTGCGCTTCTGATAGCGCGTGCAGTTGCGACAGCGCCAACAGCACGTGTCATCGCCCTGCAACAGCCAACAGTCTCAAACATCCAGCCTTGTTTACACTCGTGGCAGTTGAAGGGGTCGGTGCGCTTCTGATAGCGCGTGCAGTTGCGACAGCGCCAACAGCACGTGTCATCGCCCTGCAACAGCCAACAGTCTCAAACATCCAGCCTTGTTTACACTCGTGGCAGTTGAAGGGGTCGGTGCGCTTCTGATAGCGCGTGCAGTTGCGACAGCGCCAACAGCACGTGTCATCGCCCTGCAACAGCCAACAGTCTCAAACATCCAGCCTTGTTTACACTCGTGGCAGTTGAAGGGGTCGGTGCGCTTCTGATAGCGCGTGCAGTTGCGACAGCGCCAACAGCACGTGTCATCGCCCTGCAACAGCCAACAGTCTCAAACATCCAGCCCTTGTTTACACTCGTGGCAGTTGAAGGGGTCGGTGCGCTTCTGATAGCGCGTGCAGTTGCGACAGCGCCAACAGCACGTGTCATCGCCCTGCAACAGCCAACAGTCTCAAACATCCAGCCTTGTTTACACTCGTGGCAGTTGAAGGGGTCGGTGCGCTTCTGATAGCGCGTGCAGTTGCGACAGCGCCAACAGCACGTGTCATCGCCCTGCAACAGCCAACAGTCTCAAACATCCAGCCTTGTTTACACTCGTGGCAGTTGAAGGGGTCGGTGCGCTTCTGATAGCGCGTGCAGTTGCGACAGCGCCAACAGCACGTGTCATCGCCCTGCAACAGCCAACAGTCTCAAACATCCAGCCTTGTTTACACTCGTGGCAGTTGAAGGGGTCGGTGCGCTTCTGATAGCGCGTGCAGTTGCGACAGCGCCAACAGCACGTGTCATCGCCCTGCAACAGCCAACAGTCTCAAACATCCAGCCTTGTTTACACTCGTGGCAGTTGAAGGGGTCGGTGCGCTTCTGATAGCGCGTGCAGTTGCGACAGCGCCAACAGCACGTGTCATCGCCCTGCAACAGCCAACAGTCTCAAACATCCAGCCTTGTTTACACTCGTGGCAGTTGAAGGGGTCGGTGCGCTTCTGATAGCGCGTGCAGTTGCGACAGCGCCAACAGCACGTGTCATCGCCCTGCAACAGCCAACAGTCTCAAACATCCAGCCTTGTTTACACTCGTGGCAGTTGAAGGGGTCGGTGCGCTTCTGATAGCGCGTGCAGTTGCGACAGCGCCAACAGCACGTGTCATCGCCCTGCAACAGCCAACAGTCTCAAACATCCAGCCTTGCTTACACTCGTGGCAGTTGAAGGGGTCGGTGCGCTTCTGATAGCGCGTGCAGTTGCGACAGCGCCAACAGCACGTGTCATCGCCCTGCAACAGCCAACAGTCTCAAACATCCAGCCTTGTTTACACTCGTGGCAGTTGAAGGGGTCGGTGCGCTTCTGATAGCGCGTGCAGTTGCGACAGCGCCAACAGCACGTGTCATCGCCCTGCAACAGCCAACAGTCTCAAACATCCAGCCTTGTTTACACTCGTGGCAGTTGAAGGGGTCGGTGCGCTTCTGATAGCGCGTGCAGTTGCGACAGCGCCAACAGCACGTGTCATCGCCCTGCAACAGCCAACAGTCTCAAACATCCAGCCTTGCTTACACTCGTGGCAGTTGAAGGGGTCGGTGCGCTTCTGATAGCGCGTGCAGTTGCGACAGCGCCAACAGCACGTGTCATCGCCCTGCAACAGCCAACAGTCTCAAACATCCAGCCTTGCTTACACTCGTGGCAGTTGAAGGGGTCGGTGCGCTTCTGATAGCGCGTGCAGTTGCGACAGCGCCAACAGCACGTGTCATCGCCCTGCAACAGCCAACAGTCTCAAACATCCAGCCTTGTTTACACTCGTGGCAGTTGAAGGGGTCGGTGCGCTTCTGATAGCGCGTGCAGTTGCGACAGCGCCAACAGCACATCGCCCTGCAACAGCCAACAGTCTCAAACATCCAGCCTTGCTTACACTCGTGGCAGTTGAAGGGGTCGGTGCGCTTCTGATAGCGCGTGCAGTTGCGACAGCGCCAACAGCACGTGTCATCGCCCTGCAACAGCCAACAGTCTCAAACATCCAGCCTTGCTTACACTCGTGGCAGTTGAAGGGGTCGGTGCGCTTCTGATAGCGCGTGCAGTTGCGACAGCGCCAACAGCACGTGTCATCGCCCTGCAACAGCCAACAGTCTCAAACATCCAGCCTTGTTTACACTCGTGGCAGTTGAAGGGGTCGGTGCGCTTCTGATAGCGCGTGCAGTTGCGACAGCGCCAACAGCACGTGTCATCGCCCTGCAACAGCCAACAGTCTCAAACATCCAGCCTTGCTTACACTCGTGGCAGTTGAAGGGGTCGGTGCGCTTCTGATAGCGCGTGCAGTTGCGACAGCGCCAACAGCACGTGTCATCGCCCTGCAACAGCCAACAGTCTCAAACATCCAGCCTTGCTTACACTCGTGGCAGTTGAAGGGGTCGGTGCGCTTCTGATAGCGCGTGCAGTTGGGACAGCGCCAACAGCACGTGTCATCGCCCTGCAACAGCCAACAGTCTCAAACATCCAGCCTTGTTTACACTCGTGGCAGTTGAAGGGGTCGGTGCGCTTCTGATAGCGCGTGCAGTTGCGACAGCGCCAACAGCACGTGTCATCGCCCTGCAACAGCCAACAGTCTCAAACATCCAGCCTTGCTTACACTCGTGGCAGTTGAAGGGGTCGGTGCGCTTCTGATAGCGCGTGCAGTTGCGACAGCGCCAACAGCACGTGTCATCGCCCTGCAACAGCCAACAGTCTCAAACATCCAGCCTTGTTTACACTCGTGGCAGTTGAAGGGGTCGGTGCGCTTCTGATAGCGCGTGCAGTTGCGACAGCGCCAACAGCACGTGTCATCGCCCTGCAACAGCCAACAGTCTCAAACATCCAGCCTTGTTTACACTCGTGGCAGTTGAAGGGGTCGGTGCGCTTCTGATAGCGCGTGCAGTTGCGACAGCGCCAACAGCACGTGTCATCGCCCTGCAACAGCCAACAGTCTCAAACATCCAGCCTTGTTTACACTCGTGGCAGTTGAAGGGGTCGGTGCGCTTCTGATAGCGCGTGCAGTTGCGACAGCGCCAACAGCACGTGTCATCGCCCTGCAACAGCCAACAGTCTCAAACATCCAGCCTTGTTTACACTCGTGGCAGTTGAAGGGGTCGGTGCGCTTCTGATAGCGCGTGTGTTGCGACAGCGCCAACAGCACGTGTCATCGCCCTGCAACAGCCAACAGTCTCAAACATCCAGCCTTGCTTACACTCGTGGCAGTTGAAGGGGTCGGTGCGCTTCTGATAGCGCGTGCAGTTGCGACAGCGCCAACAGCACGTGTCATCGCCCTGCAACAGCCAACAGTCTCAAACATCCAGCCTTGCTTACACTCGTGGCAGTTGAAGGGGTCGGTGCGCTTCTGATAGCGCGTGCAGTTGCGACAGCGCCAACAGCACGTGTCATCGCCCTGCAACAGCCAACAGTCTCAAACATCCAGCCTTGCTTACACTCGTGGCAGTTGAAGGGGTCGGTGCGCTTCTGATAGCGCGTGCAGTTGCGACAGCGCCAACAGCACGTGTCATCGCCCTGCAACAGCCAACAGTCTCAAACATCCAGCCTTGCTTACACTCGTGGCAGTTGAAGGGGTCGGTGCGCTTCTGATAGCGCGTGCAGTTGCGACAGCGCCAACAGCACGTGTCATCGCCCTGCAACAGCCAACAGTCTCAAACATCCAGCCTTGCTTACACTCGTGGCAGTTGAAGGGGTCGGTGCGCTTCTGATAGCGCGTGCAGTTGCGACAGCGCCAACAGCACGTGTCATCGCCCTGCAACAGCCAACAGTCTCAAACATCCAGACATTTGAAGTCACACCGTCAACTACAGTTGATGGAGGCTGTTTCGCCTGTAATGCCGCCTACAGAAAATACTACCAATTTATTATTTTTCGTTTTTTTATTTTTTTCGTTTTGTTTTCACATTTACAGTATATAAAACAAATGTGAAATTAGCGACCATTTAAGCTTAATGAACAAATAATGCCACATACTGGGGGCTTATTCTCGAAAAAGTTATCACGTCATAACTCCCAATATGATTCATAAGGAGGTTTGTCCTATCTCTCACCATGTTAGTATTACTAGGAAAACGCTCAGTGTAACGCGTTAGTGAGCGAGCACGGGGACGTGCAAATTCTCGAACCGGAAATGCGTACACAAGCACAGAAAACATACACATCCATATTGAATTGAAATATGATCACTCAATCAACACAACATATTATTATGCTTTTCATTGAAACTCGAAAATAACATCTAAGCATCTAAGAACCCTGGTTAAAATAAAACAAATCAGATTCAATCCAATTGGCACTGGAAAACATTCATTTTGATACTTCATTACTGACAGATATTAAAAATGTTAATAAGTTCATACGTTCTTAACTGATTGGGATGAAATTTTGTAAAATAAGAGACAATGTTGGTCTTAATGATCATGCAAAATATGAGTTTGATCTGAATTATCGAAGACCGTTTTCATTTTTCAGCCTATCAGGAGATATTTATTTAAATTTTAACCAATTAATGGATTTCAAAAAAATTATGGTCTGCAAACAGAGGAGGTTGGTTTTACATGTGTGCAAAATTTCAGCTTGATCAAAGAAAAACTCTGACCTGTATAGCCAAAATATGAATTTTATCAGATGTATCGAAGACCATTTTCATTTTTCAACCTATCAGGAGATGTTTATTTCAATTTTAACCAATGAATGGATTTTAAAAATATTTGGGGCCTGCAAACAGAAAAGGTTGTCTCTACATGTGTGCAAAATTTCAGATCGATAGAAGAAAAACTCTGACCTGTACAGCCTCACCCAACAGAAAAAAAAAAAAAAAAAACAGAGGTCCGTGCCAAATGAGCCGAAAGGAGACGCTCGCTACGCTCGCTCAATGACTTTTTTATGTTTCATAACTTATGACGTGATAACCTTTTTCGAGAATAAGCCCCCTGTTGTACATTATGACCTCTGGAGGCCAAGTCTTGAAACTTACGCCTTCAGGACGCAAACGCCCTAGGACGTCAACAAGTCCCATTTACTGTAAGAATGATCGCCATTGAAACATTAATTCAAGCCAATTATTTGATTGGCATCCAGCAATCTATTGCAAACAATTTATTAACATCATAATTATAATTACAGATGTTATTCAGTCTTTAAAACCTTATTCAAAATGAAGCTAAACAGTTAACAGTTGATTTCAAGGTCGTCATTCTTACAATAAACACGGCAGAGAGATATATATAGATATACACTTACACTATAGCAGAGGTATTCTCACTCCACCAATGAACGTGAAGCCTTTTCGACATGAGAAATAATTGGGGTACCCGGCATCGTTAGCGCATATATCAGCACTAGTGGTAAAAATATGAACTAACTGCTACATTTATCCATTGAGCCGTCGTAGCATTTATATGCTATGCACGATGTTCTTTTGTTTTATATCAGATATTTACAATTAAACTATAACATGAACTATAAAACCATTAAATACCGTCAAATAACAGCTATTCTACGTGCTAGCAGGCACATCAAGTGCAAACTATGAATTAGCGGTTGAGGCATCGTCAGAGATTGGTCATCAAGTAGTTCACTCTTCACGCTATAGACGTCGCTTAAATCACCGGGGCCACCCAGATTTCCCCAATCACAGGGTCTGAAAAGGCTTCACTGCGGTCAATGTTATCGGTATAGGAGTGAGACAACCGTCTCTACTAGTATGAATGTAGTAATGATGTCCATGAATCTTGCAATAAATGGGACTTGTTGACGTCCTAGGGCGTTTGCGTCCTGAAGGCGTAAGTTTCAAGACTTGGCCTCCTGGTATGACCTCAAAGGGTTAAATACGATATAAAAAAATCGAAAAATGGAAGGTGCGAAGGAGGCGAAATACATATTGTGTTGTATCTTGAGTAGGGAACCTTCCCTCCATTTGCCTTTCGACTGAATAAAACAATGAAAGAATCTTCGAAGCCAGATATTTAGGTAAAGCGTTCTTGTTCCGTCAGATTAAGATGACTGTTTGACATTCTCTCTGCTGGAACGACTGTGGAATGTTTGTACGTCTGGAGACCGGATTGTATATCTGGCGATGACCTCTACTGACCTCCCTGATCTTGATCTGGTTGACGAGACACGGCTGACCGCAGGCCGACGTCGGGAACTCCGCCGCCTCGTCGTGTTCCGTGCGTCGATATTTGATCTCCGAGTGGTTCAGCTCCAGGATCGGATTCCCGTCTTCCCCGTCTGGAAGAGTTCACACGCTTCTACATATCTTCAGAGACAAGAGGGTGAGACAGATATCAGAGTGTGAACCTTGTTCTGGCCAATACAATAATGTTTAATTAGATTGACAATTATTATTTAAAAATTAAATTAATTTGAAATTTACGAATTTTTTTATTATGTGTCAAAATTATCATTATTTCGTTTAGTATTAGTACTTTTCTTCAGTTAAGATGACGTATTATGGAAAATAATAATTGTTTTTCATATTGTTTTCTAAAAAAAAATCATCTTTACAGAAGAAGTGTAGTGAACTAAACGCTTCCCGGTGAGAGTAAGAGGTCCTGGGTTCGAGCCCCGGTTTGGCCAGATATTTTTTGATTCACACATTTCTCAATAATCATGACTCTACTGGACGTTTTCCATTAGAAAAACAGCATGTTACGTAATATTGACGTATATCAAGTGTAACGATGTGTAACGATTAGATACATTTTAATGTAGATATTCCCGACAAGTCTAGTGATAAGTGTCATGGACGTGCTACTCACGCGTGTATTCGCCGACGACCTTCCACTGGTACGTGTCCGAGTCCACGGCGTGCTGGAAGTTGAGCACGGAGTAAGTCTAGTGATACGTGTCATGGACGTGCTACTCACGCGTGTATTCGCCGACGACCTTCCACTGGTACGTGTCCGAGTCCACGGCGTGCTGGAAGTTGAGCACGGAGTAAGTCTAGTTATACGTGTCATGGACGTGCTACTCACGCGTGTATTCGCCGACGACCTTCCACTGGTACGTGTCCGAGTCCACGGCGTGTTGGAAGTTGAGCACGGAGTAAGTCTAGTTATACGTGTCATGGACGTGCTACTCACGCGTGTATTCGCCGACGACCTTCCACTGGTACGTGTCCGAGTCCACGGCGTGCTGGAAGTTGAGCACGGAGTAAGTCTAGTTATACGTGTCATGGACGTGCTACTCACGCGTGTATTCGCCGACGACCTTCCACTGGTACGTGTCCGAGTCCACGGCGTGTTGGAAGTTGAGCACGGAGTAAGTCTAGTTATACGTGTCATGGACGTGCTACTCACGCGTGTATTCGCCGACGACCTTCCACTGGTACGTGTCCGAGTCCACGGCGTGTTGGAAGTTGAGCACGGAGTAAGTCTAGTGATACGTGTCATGGACGTGCTACTCACGCGTGTATTCGCCGACGACATTCCACTGGTACGTGTCCGAGTCCACGGCGTGTTGGAAGTTGAGCACGGAGTTAGTCTAGTGATACGTGTCATGGACGTGCTACTCACGCGTGTATTCGCCGACGACCTTCCACTGGTACGTGTCAGAGTCCACGGCGTGTTGGAAGTTGAGCACGGAGTAAGTCTAGTGATACGTGTCATGGACGTGCTACTCACGCGTGCCGACGACCTTCCACTGGTACGTGTCAGAGTCCACGGCGTGTTGGAAGTTGAGCACGGAGTAAGTCTAGTGATACGTGTCAGCTACTCACGCGTGTATTCGCCGACGACCTTCCACTGGTACGTGTCAGAGTCCACGGCGTGTTGGAAGTTGAGCACGGAGTAGCGTGGAGGTCCGTCGCGGCCGTCCAGAAAGCGGAACTGCTTCTCGCCAACATCTGGAGGAGCACAAGTCTTAGGTACTCGCAGTGGTCGAATTGGAAGTCGGTCCATGGGGGGATGGGGTTAAAAAGTGCTCCAAGTTAATATGGGATGGGGGAGGGCCAATAGAGCTTACATGATACATGGTTTTCTATGTGTCCTAAGGAGGGCCCCCAGCATTATGCAGGTCCGGGTCACACAGACCCGGAAAAAATAATTTCAGAAATGAATTTGGTGAATTTCTACGCGAATGATATTTAAGCCTATTTTTTTTTATCAACAAATGGCGTTTGGAGGCTAAAATTGACACTTCTCTGGAAATGGTATTATTAAAGTAAATAGTGCTGTTTTTAAATCTTTCATGGGGGCATAGTGAAGTGGACAAATTAGCCATGGGGGGATGGAACTATCAATATATTCCCCATGTGGGGATTCTATCCCCCCGCATCCCCCCAAATTCGACCACTGGGTTCTCGCCTCTACACCCTAACTGGCTGCTTTCAAAGCAATGGGTTCAAGACAAGACATCTCAACTTTAGTTCGTAGAGAAGAAGTAAGTTGTATCTAGTGGAGCGGTCGTTCCACTCAGCCAAGTTCTATACTAATAGCAGGGCTCATGAGTTTCCAATCCACGTTTTGATATTTTTCACATTATGGCATTTTCAAGATGGAGAATTAAAACAATAAGAATTAATTGTCCAACTCAAAATTGATTTTGTTTTTGGAAATGTCTGGTAATTTCAAATTTGAATGTTTACTTGTAATAGTCTTTACGAAATTCCCTCAAGAACAACGAATCTTTACTTGCTCTAAGCTCATTTTCTCTGATGAAATTGTGGCCAAGTTTTCCATGAGAATAGGCAATATAATACTATTAAAATCAGTTTTAATTGAGTTTTTCCCTAAACTTAAGTATCTTATCTTGATTGGGGTTTCATAATATAAGAAGACACAAAATCAGAAAAAAAAACTAGAGACAGTCTTAATTTAATTGGAATTTTGCATCGCCTACAATTTCATAATGAATGCTCCTGTTTCATAGCTAAGTTTGTTATAATTAGGCACTTGGGATACGTGTCAAGTTTTTGTGCTTTTCGGTAAATAAAAGTTTCCAGTGACATGAAATTCGAGCTTTTGAAATAAACCCAAGAGAAAAATATGAAATATAGAATCCATAAACGTCTAAAAGCCAGATTTAGAGCTTTTAAGAAGCTCTCTTTTTCACTGTAAGTCCAACGGAAGCTTAAAGTTAAACCGTGACATAAAGCAACCACAGACGTCGAAAAAGTTACAGTTGACAGCTTTTACAGAACACAGATAAGAAACCAGACAAATCGAACCCCAGAGGCAATATTACTGAAAGTAGCTGAAAGCTACTTAACTGCTCAAATAAGTTAAATTTACTGGAAAAAGAACTTTCATTCCGTTCAGGCCTTTTTCCTCATAAGATCACAGTTTAAATTATGGCGAAGTTTTATTTTTTCTGTAATCACCTATAAGTTCAACGAGAAAAGAGTAATTAAATTCTGCATAAATAAGCTTTTTTATAAGGGTAATTTTACCAATTCTTAAGCTGTCAAAAGTCCTCTTTGAAGACGTAAACCCGAACTTTTAGTTTCTTTGACTCTAATAAGATCCTTGCCAACTCTAAAGTAATTTAAACGTTTAAAATATAATTAAGGGATCGATTTTATGTAGATTTCATTCCCCTTCTCTTTTATCACAGATATCGATGCCCCAGTGCAGAACTGAGACAACTCCAAAAAATGAAAAATTGAAATTATAATATATCATTGGATTCAGAATGTCAAGCTCTATCCAGTCCTGTACTGATAGATATCTTTTAGTTTCATTTGCCTCCACGAGATCGCTGATGTATCTCTATAACATTCTCCAGTTCTATACTGAGACATCATATTGTCCATTAAAATAACCCTTTGTAAATGTCCCAGTTCTGTACTGAGCCATCTTATTGAAATCTAATATTCGATTTATCTCAAAACTATGATTTTGGAGATGTCTCAGTTCTGCACTGGGTCATCGATATATTATTAAGCAGGCGCTGGGGCCCTATTCTATAATTTTACAATTTCCGATTCTGCTGGAATCCGCTTCACGGTCATATGGATTGACATTGCACCTTATCGACTTCCAGCAGAATCAAAAATTTTAATTTCCAAAAATGTCAGATGTCACAGATAATACGTAAAATTTTAATTGTTTTCTGTGTGTCAGTATTAACAACTCCTGAATTCGTATGTACTTTCTCTAAATTATGGATCAAATCTTTGCTATAAAGCCAAAATCATAGTCTTAGAGAAAATTGAAATATTTTGAAATCAAAATACTTCATAGTACAACGTTCTAATACCAGTAGAGAATTGATTTTAATACAATTTAAATTGTTTGCACAACAGTTATGTAATTGTAGATACAAATTGAAACATCCTTGAGATGAACTTATACTTAAAAAGCAGCTTCTTCTCAAAAAGAGCATTTTCACAGCCTACCTTTGAACGTGACATTGCTGAGATAATCCCGCAGCGTGACTCCGTCGATATGTTTCATCTCGTCGCACATACCGACCGAGCCAGCGCCGCAGAGCTTCTGCTGCATGTCGTGGAGCGCCTGAGCCACCGAGTACACGGCGTCGCGCACGAAGTGTAGATAGCGCTGCTGTCGGTATCCTTTAGTCGTCGCGATGCTCAATCCAGGCGCGTTGCAGTCCAAACTCTCGTCGCTAGATGTCGTCTCGTTGTCCTAAAGTTCATTTGGGTTTTAGTTCGGTTTTTATTTTGCGGCATTTAACGATGCAATATACTGATTGGGAAGTGGAAAAGTAAACTTGGAAAGGACCTTAAATAGAATCTTACCCAATTTTACTTGGGGAAATCGTGGGTTAATTAGAAACCATTAAAGCTCACAATGAGGATTACACGTGGACTTTCAGAGCTTTTTTATATGTCTACTTCCCTGATCATTGAAAGCTAAGTGCTTTCTCCTAACCATCAACTTACGTAAGCTCCCAGAATAGTTGAGGTTTCACAGCATTGGAACCAGATACTTTCAAGAAATTGAACATCTAAAAGCAATTTTCTTACAACAACATGTCTCAAAAGACAAGAAGAAAATTTCCAAGTATAAATTGAGACATTAATTGGATGTTTTATGTAATCTTCTACGAAAATCACATTATTTTACATTGACTATAAACTTGATAACCTGCTCTTTGTTCATACACTTTATTACGAAGAGCGAATAACTTCCTTTTATTATCCAACAGAGTATTACTTTAAGATTAAATTACGTCGCTATAAAGCGTTTCTCAATCCCTTTGCCCTTGAGTGAAGGAGGCAGAGAGGAACTAGAAGGGTGTTAAAACAAATCCCAGTTAGACATGTAAGAAACAGTAGATGAGAAATGTGCTCCACCCAACTGGAAACTCGTTTCCGCCAAACTCGAAGACGCAGCTGGGATGTAATCTTAGCAATAAGTGATCATTGGAGCAAAGTTTCATCTTAATAGTTAATTAATTCCCCGGTTTGACCCACTTTCGGACGTCTTATGATTGATGTTGGTTGTGATGGATTATTCTTCTTGTTTCTACCACCTGGACCAATGTGATACAGCTTGGTACAGCGCTGTTTGATGGATTCAATTGCAACTCTTGTTTCATACACGTTGAAACATATTGGGTATTGTCGTAGAGATGAAATGTTTTATCGGAAAACGGTCCAGAGTATTATTTTCAGTGAGGAAGTTGGCTCAGAAATGGTTTCCCAAATATCTATCCAATTAAATAAAGTTTGGAGTGGTATACTTATATATAAGGATGGCGGATGCTTGATAATACAAGAACGAAATATTATTTCAAGTATTTTAAATCGATTTTCAAGGAATGTTTTGAAGAATTTGGAAGCAGCGAATTTTCAAACGTTGACAAATTCGTCATATTGGGTTGTAATTTATACAAAAGAGCAACACTCTTTGAATATAATTAATAACGTTACTAGCGATTAGAAATACGTACATTTGGCACAACAAAAATTGATCGTTCAATAAATTTGATTGACTGATAAATGTTAGATTGCACCATCCGAAGTCAGTCTAAGCGATCTCCTCGTCTCACTCTAGTAGGTGACCTCACATTTCAATGATAATAACAAGCTTTGATTGGTATGGGACATGACCCGCAGTCATTCAAATTTGATCAACGATCAATTTTTGTTGTGCCGAGTGTACATGATCTCGATAAACAAAAACATTAATCATGCATAAAAATAGAGTCAAGAAATTTCAAACTGGTCACTGACACCAAAACTTGGTAAAAAATATCATAAATACAATCAAGAAATAAGTTCATTACATTGCTCTGTATGTCATTTCCCAAGTTGCCGAGAATTGCAATATGAGACTTGCCATTTCAAGGCGAAATGAGGATTTTAATTAATATTTTTAAGATTTTTAATCAAAAGTATTATAATATGAAAATTCCATATCTGGTTTAGTTCATAAAGTTTATTAATGGATCTAAAAATCTATTTTTGGGATCCAGAGACGTCATAGACGATTACCTACACTTATTTTTAAACAATTCCAGTGACAAATAAAACGATTTGTCATTGGTTTTGCCATGGACTAGATTTCGTAATGATGTGCAAACTTATTCTCCAAGAATTTCCCCTTCATTCAGATTCGATGATAGAAAGCAAACAAAGAAGAGCCAAGAATATAATCGAACACACACAGTTTCCCAACAAATCCCGAAGATTGGAGAGTGTGTTGGATATTGTCTTATCGATCATTCTTTCACTTCTTGTTCCAGCCGAGAGGAATACAGATATCAGGTAACCCGTCTCAAACTGATCTGACAATCTCCTCTCAATTCTCTTTTCTGCGGGGTGTGTTGCTTAAAGAAGATGAGAAGATTTCTCGCCAGGAGAACAAAGATACATTTTGCCGAGATCATTTTATAGACTTGAGCCAAGAAAATAATGGTAGAATTACATATAGAGTCATTGATAGACACTTTAAAATCTAGTAGCATCTAGTAGTCAACACAAGGGGAATCAAAAACAGCTCCAGTGTATTTTGGATAGCATTTTACCTGAAACAGTCCCTAAAATATGATCCAAGTAGGTAACTATTATTTTCATGAAGCCGTTTTGGTTTACATTTTAGGTTTTTTTTATCCTGTTTTGGCTACTTTATTTATAGTGTAGATATAAATTTATAAATTTTGAAAAATAAACAAATAACTTAATTTGTATTTACAGGGTAAGTATAGAAGAGCTTATATAAACTAATTTCTAATATTACCGATATTTTTTTCTCAGAAAACATTGATCAGTTTTTTAATATTTATAACTCGGGCGTCACTTTGAAATTACAGATTGATTTCTTGCTACATAATCTTATTCTGTTTTCTATTATTATTACCTAGAAAATTAGTGCAAACACGCCGAATATCATCTTTCATGGAATAAAGTTAGAATAAGGGCCAGTCTTTCAATACTCTGCTAAATTTTAAACTGTTGATTAGGACTGTTTTGTCATGGCAACAACCAACGACATTCCTAGAATTACCACTAACTAACTGTTAAGAGCTAATTGAGACTGAAAGACCTGGCCTTGGACTATAAAGCCAACGAAGGATTAGCAGTTGTTATATTACTTGGAGTTTGTTACACAGGATCTAAGTAATAATAAAGCGAGTACAAGTACGTTGAGCATTGCTTGCACTGCATTATTACCCCGACGTGTTGTATCTCTAAACATTGTTATCAGCTCAGCATTCCACATGACTCACCAGAACACCGGCGCGACTGCGATTATGAAACGTGCATCGGAAGTACTCGGCCCAGTATTCGTCGAACCAGGGGTTCACGAGGCTGTGCTCGAGGGTCAACGCCTTGAAGTACTCGTCGAAGCCGTTCAGACTGCGGGACAGCGGCTGGACGGCGAGGGCGCCTTCCAGGACGCGCATTTCCTCCAGCGTTTTCTCTCGTTGAGGGGGAGTGTCTGGAGGAGACAACACTTCAATCAATTTCATGATGTGGTTCCCACAGTTGACATTAAGAGTCCTGGGGACCGCTATGGAAACTGACGGATTGTGTCAAATTTCCCAAAATACCTAAGTCTCCCCAAGGCTCATTATTTACTCCATTGTTATGCAACTTTGGGAGGTAGTTTTGATATCCATTTTCTCGTAGTACTATTGAAAAATTTTAAGAAATACTTGAAACAAAATAGTTATTTTTTTCATATTTATTTCATAAAATATGTGATTTTTTTTAAATTTTTGCTGTTGTTGTTGTTGTTGTTGTTGTTGTTGTTGATATTTGGATGCAGAGATAAGTTGGATTATTTTGCCTTCGCAAAGAGTTTTTTTTAACTACTAAAATTAATTTTCTGTTTGAGTCTCTGTTGTATTGAGGGCTGTTAGAACATAAAACTGGCAAGACAGTGCAAAGTGTGATACTAATTTTTCCTTTAGCAGTTTTATAGGAAATGTTACCCTCTTTCACAAATCCGAGATCTTCAAAAAATCGGTCGATAAATTACAAAGTCCACAAAAATCTGTATTTTAGTGAAATATATTAGACTTTCGTTAATTTCTTGTTTGTGTGTAGTGAAAGATATATCAGGATATTTAAAAAAATCAATGAGTAACGAAAGTTGAATTATTCCAAGAAAACAATTATGTCGGCAGAGAAGTTCCAAAATAGCCGCAATTTTTAGGGTACTTGTGTCAACGTTGCAACTGCGAAAGTTAGACTTTTATCCAAAATAGCAATGAAGACCTCTATCAACCCTTTGGGGGCTGTAAATAATCGTGTCATAAATATCATCATAAACTGCGCTATCAACCACAGCCCGCATAAGTATTGAAAATATCTTTGGTATTGACGTACCCAATATTGATACTTTTTACAAAGAACCAATCAAATTGCTCTTCGAAAGATATTGACTTCAACTTGAAATATTGTCTGTTACCAACAGCCAACAACTGTGGGTAGAATGCGATGTACTTTGTCATTTCCATTCTTGTACGATATGTTGGGACTTGAGCCATGAAAGTTCCCACGCTTGAAAGCTAAGCGCATTAGAATTCAAATGCGTGAGAGGAATCTTCACTCACCCTTGTCCCGATGCGCCGTCGTGCTCCAGGCGTCGGAGCCGATCCAGACGAAGCGATCGCCGCTGCCGTGACGTCGCGACGCTTCAAGCAGCTTCAGCGTCGTCGACTTCTCGGCGAACACAAGCACGACTGCGGGACAGACGGAGTGGTACAGACGGTTTAAATGTGAATCTAGATTACCAGAGTTACGATTTGTATAATTATAAAATAAGACAATTCTTTGAACTTACATAAACATACATAATCATCACAAACTTACATAAAGAAACTAGCCTCGATTTTCGATCACTTTAAAATTCGGCTAAAATACATCAGTGTCAAATAACTTTTAATCAATTTAAAAAATGTAAATATTCAGATCTTAGTTCACGATAAATTATAAAATAAGACAATTCTTTGAACTTATGTAAACTTATTTATTATTAGATAGTACAATATTTCGTCATGTTACACAGTACTTCTTCAGGTCTTCAGGAAATATTGTACTATCTAATAATAAATAAGTTTACGTAAGTTCAAAGAATTGTCTTATTTTATAATTTACTGTGAACTAAGATCTGAATATTTACATTTTTAAAATTGATTAAAAATTATTTGACTGATGTATTTTAGCCGAATTTTAGAGTGACAAAAAATCGAGGCTAGTTTCTTACTTTACATTTTGTTACAAAGGCTCCAATGTTGATTTATCTGCTGATCTAGTGGAGCGGTCGCTCCACTCAGCCAAGTCGTACCGTACACTCACAGTCACTCAACATACCGTAAATGCCTATATAAACTGAGGAGCAGACCAACTACTTTTACTGTAAGCAACAACATAGCATTTTCGGCCTACTGGATCTCAACAATGGAAAATCTCACATTGTTGTGAAATGTCTTAATTTTGAGCTATGGCCCACCTGACTACATATACATCACGCGACAACAACCGGTCATGCCGTTTACGACCTAGAGGGCAGTGAAAATCGTGAAATTTAAAAAATCGCAAAAATCGCGAATCGTGAAATCGCTTTCATCTGCTTTTTCTTCTTCTTCTTCTTCTTCTTCTTCATATGATTCCCGAAAAAGTTGCTGTCACCGCCACAGCCTAAACGGCTGAACCGATCAACCTGAAATTTTTACCACATAT
Organism: Leuctra nigra; assembly: GCA_934045905.1. NCBI lineage: Eukaryota > Metazoa > Arthropoda > Insecta > Plecoptera > Leuctridae > Leuctra > Leuctra nigra. The sequence continues at coordinate 18,795,038 of OW203766.1, read as the reverse complement.
GCACTTTTGGCGTCTGATGATACCTTGCCTCTTGTGATTTTTTGTGCCGCCATTTTTAAACCGGAAGTGACGTCATATCTCAAAAACGTCTGGACCGATTAGAACGAAATTAGCGCCATTCGATTTAGATGGTCATCTTTATGAAGTATCAATAACAAAAAATTATTTTCTTATTTTCTAAACCGGAAGTGACGTCATAAATACGCAAAATTTCACTTATATTCAACAAATTATACTTAAAATACGTACATAATTAACTAACATTGTAATATAGACAATACAATTTATAAATTCAAGGTTGCAGTGTTCTCGACCGCCATTTCTGAAACCGGAAGTGACGTCATATATCTAAAACGCCTGTACCGATTGCAACTGAACTAGCTCCTGCGTATTCATTCTACTATTTATTTGAAAAATCAATTGGGAAAAATGAATAAACAAATTAACGGTACCGGAAATGGCGGCAGGAACCACTAAATGAAACCGGAAGTGACGTCATATATTACAAACGGCATGACCGATTTTACGGAAATATAGGGATTATGAATTCAGATGGTCGTTCATGAAGTATCAACTAGATAAAACTAGATTGTTTTCTTATTACCTATACCGGAAATGACGTCATAAATATGCTAAATTACGTCATAAATATGCTAAATGACACTAAATTCACCTTTTTATACATTTAAATAGATATAAGTAAACGTACATAGTAAATAATTATAAATTCAAGGTTGCAGTGTTCTCGGCCGCCATTTTTAAAACCGAACGTGTCGTCATATATCGAAAACGGCTGTACTGAGTGCAACCAAATTTAGGAAATGTGTAGGTCTAATAATTATGAATTAAAGACGACATTATTTTCGGCCGCCATTGTTAAAACCGGAAGTGACGTCATATATCGAAAACGGCTGTACCGATTGCAACTAAATTATGTAAATATGTAGGACATATGATTATTGATTATGAATTCAAGACGACATTATTTACGGCCGCCATTGGTAAAACCGGAAGTGACGTCATATATCGAAAACGGCTGAACCAATTGCAACCAAATTTTAGAAATGTGTAGGACTAATAATTATGAATTAAAGACGACATTATTTTCGGCCGCCATTGTTAAAACCGGAAGTGACGTCATTTATCGAAAACGTCTGTACCGATTGCAACCAAATTATGCAATTATGTAGGACTTATTGTTATGAATTCTAGACGACATTATTTTCGACCGCTATTTCAAAACCGGAAGTGACGTCATATATAGAAAACGGCTGTACCAATTGCAACCAAATTTTGGAAATGTGTAGGACTAATAATTATGAATTAAAGACGACATTATTTTCGGCCGCCATTGTTAAAACATGAATTTACGTCATATATCGAAAACGGCTGTACCGATTGCAACCAAATTTTGGAAATATGTAGGACTAATAATTATGAATTCAAGAAAACATTATTTTCGGCCGCCATTTCAAAACCGGAAGTGACGTTATATATCGAAAACGGCTAAACCGATTGTTATCAAATTATGTAATTTTGTAGGACTTCTAATTATGATTTCAAGAAGACATTATTTTCGGCCCCTATTTCAAAACCGGAAGTGACGTCAAATATCGAAAACGGCTGGACCGATTGTAACGAAACCTAAGCTATTTTTTTTGGATAATCATTTTAATCTTTTACCAAACGCAACTTTTCTTAGTACCTATCCAAATCGGTTGAGGCGTATTTTTTTAAAGAAATTAGTCCTTGCTCGGACATGTGCTACAAGCTGTATGAATAAACTAACAAAAGAAGTGATATCCCAGAAAAAAACACTCCGTGTAAAAACGGCAGCCAAGTCTTTTTACTTCAAAAAAATTCAACACTGAAAAGGAGTGATATCAAAAAAGGAGCCAAGTCAATGACATTTCCAAATATTTAATCGTATTTTTGAAATAAAAGAATAAACACCGAGAAATACTTTACAAAAGGACTTGGCGCATCGTTTTTTTAAAGACATTTTTCTATTCATAAGCATATGCCATTTATAAACAACCGTCATTAAGAATTTTTAGAATAATAGGGAAACATCTTTCAATTACTTATTACACATACCTACTGTAAAATATTTTCTATTTGAATATATACGCGATGAAACTGTTGCCTATGTTTTCTATAAATACACAATAGTTATCTTCGTAATATTGTTTCGTGGCAACATATTAATTAGGTAAGTCTAATGCGTTAATCCTTCTCATCATGAAATAAATTTCTACTGCATTTTATAGCAATACATTTCACAAAGTACACAGTGAAGTCACATTGTATTTCTATTAAAAAAAATAACTTTATACACTTGACACTTCAAAAATATATAATAGTGTTCCATAGATAGTAAGTAATTATTTGACAACGTTTCATGATTTCCTTCAGTCAAGATCAAATTATGAAAAGATTCCCTTCTAATATCACCATATTAACAGTAGGTACTGCAAGAATATGTATGAGCCCACTTCCAATTGTTATTTAATTCTTCCATCCTTATATTACTTATCTATTACAGCATGAAATCTTTCTTCTATCGCCATTGACAAAACTATAAAATAGCCATTATTAAAAGTAGCTTGATTAATAGATTCTGGCTCTAATAGAAAGAGGAAAATGTACCTACCTATTTGTAAATTTCTTTCTACTTTTAGGATAGAATGGATAGGACGATGCGCCAAGTCCTTTTGTAAAGTATTTCTCGGTGTTTATTCTTTTATTTCAAAAATACGATTAAATATTTGGAAATGTCATTGACTTGGCTCCTTTTTTGATATCACTCCTTTTCAGTGTTGAATTTTTTTGAAGTAAAGAGACTTGGCTGCCGTTTTTACACGGAGTGTTTTTTTCTGGGATTACTTACTATCTATGGAACACTATTATATATTTTTGAAGTGTCAAGTGTATAAAGTTATTTTTTTTAATAGAAATACAATGTGACTTCACTGTGTAGGTACTTTGTGAAATGTATTGCTATAAAATGCAGTAGAAATTTATTTCATGATGAGAAGGATTAACGCATTAGACTTACCTAATTAATATGTTGCCACGAAACAATATTACGAAGATAACTATTGTGTATTTATAGAAAACATAGGCAACAGTTTCATCGCGTATATATTCAAATAGAAAATATTTTACAGTAGGTATGTGTAATAAGTAATTGAAAGATGTTTCCCTATTATTCTAAAAATTCTTAATGACGGTTGTTTATAAATGGCATATGCTTATGAATAGAAAAATGTCTTTAAAAAAACGATGCGCCAAGTCCTTTTGTAAAGTATTTCTCGGTGTTTATTCTTTTATTTCAAAAATACGATTAAATATTTGGAAATGTCATTGACTTGGCTCCTTTTTTGATATCACTCCTTTTCAGTGTTGAATTTTTTTGAAGTAAAGAGACTTGGCTGCCGTTTTTACACGGAGTGTTTTTTTCTGGAATCATACATGCTGAAACATAACATTCTTCCAAATCCACAAAATTTAAGTCACAAACTCTAACCGTTTGGATATTATTTAGCTCATTTACACTTCTATTGCAATCGCAATCAGAGCATCAGCTGTTAGGAAAATAAGATCCTATTAGATATCTTTATATAAGTTTCATTCAAATGTATGTAAATAAATACTCGTAAAATAAATGCCTATGCCAGCGAACATTACGGTTCGTTATGCAGATGATACAGAACACGTCTTGTAATTGAAAATACGAGTACAACTTCACATTTTCAACTGCAAACTTATAATAATAAATGTTTTCTCTTTGATATTTATCAATAACGAGTAAGAAATACATGGTCTCGACGTGCTTCGCGACCAATCCCCTTGCCTCACACCAGCTGAAAGGAAATGAGAAAGTAGGTTGTAAACGTGCGACTGAATAGATTTCCAGTTTACACCTCCAGTATTTCCTCAGTGAGTGTGAAGTTGGCAGAGAGCATTAAAGTTTACTTTGACAGCCGAGACCAAGAGAGGTGTTTTACTTCCTTATTCTCTTCACGGCCTCATTGAATTTAACGTTCTTTTCATTTCAATTCGAGCGCGATAACAGAAAAGAGAAGAAGAAAAAAGGAGAAAACTTCAGAGAAACAGCCAGCAAACCTACGCAATTTCTGTTCATTCAATTATGTACAATATTACCGATGTCAGAATATGCATAATATTATTCCAAAATGTCCCTCTAAAACCTGGCATTCTAAAAATAGTATTATGTATGAAAACCCAGGCATCCAATATTGGAAGAATTTTTGCATTGAAGTATTTTAGTAAATAATTTTATCTGTATCGTATTTGTGGTTGACGACTATTTTATGATTATTATTTTATCAAAATAATGTTGTTGGGTCATTCACTATCTAGGTGCACTGTCTATCTTCACTACCTTCACCACCAAATATATTTAGACGAAAATGTTTAGCATAAACAATTATTAGCCACACATTTATTTCTTAATTAATTTCTCAATTCTTGTTCAGTAAAAATTCTGGTCATGTCACATTCTTCATTTTCTCATCATAATTGGAGCTAGCCTAGAAACTCATACAGAAACCTTAAATTTAAGACAACATCTTCAAAATTTATGAAAATATTTATAGATTAGGGAGACGTAGATTTAATAAATTTGTTTATTCTTTGATACAAATAAAAGCAAATTAAATCCCACATCTGCCACCAATTGTAATATTAACGAAAATAACCGACCACTTGGCATACAATTCCATGACAACAGGAGTATTACACGTGTTTACACATGAAAAAGTATGATTTGGTGGTATGAATTTATTTTACTTTTATTTTAAAGAAAAATAATAGAAGATATAACGAATAATTTCGCAAAATTTGTAGGAACCTTCCCGAAGTGTGTCTCTAGACTGAGGAAAACCACGATAAAACCGAAGTCGATACCAACATTTCCAACATAATCTTGTATTTTACACATTTACAGTCTAATCGAAGAAGTATTTACAGAACTGAGTTATGAAAGTATGAAGAAGCTTTTAAAAGAGATTTATCGAAACAATTCGTGCACAACACAAGGATCAGTAACTTGAGAAGCCTGGGTAATGGAACGGAAAACACACTGTTCTTCAAAGTGTATTTTTTAAGTGTTTTCTTCCCAAAACAGAATTTAAAAAAATCCGATAGTAACGACCCATTACAGCCTAATAGACAAAATAATGCCGCAAACTGCAGTACTTTGACCTTTGGTACGACTTCAAAGTGTTAAATACGATTATTTTTCGATAAATAATCGTATTGGTACTTAATTGGTACTTTGAGAGGTCATGAAGTACTACAGTGTGCGGCATTATTTTGTCTATTAGGCTGTAATGGGTCGTTACTTTCTGATTTTTTAAAATTCTGTAGTGGGAAGACAATTCTTAAAAATTACACTTTGAAGAACAGTGCGTTTCTCGTTCCATTACGTTTTTAGAACGTTTTTAGTTAGAACGTTCTAACTAAAGCGTTTAGAACGTTTTACGTTCCGTTTTTAGAAAATTGAGAGGGACCAATAAGTGAGTGCAACTTTTACAGGATGTTCACATGATCAGTCTGATTGTAAATTGTAGCATTTTTAAATTTTTTTTCATTCATTGTTAATTAGGCGTCAGTTATTCCAACAAAACCGCGCAAAACTCTGAAATTTGCGATACGATTGGAGACCAAACCCGTAAACCAATTTATCTCAAATTTTAATCATGATTAGATGAAAGACAAACTTAGGGTTATCACGTGGCACATTTTTTAAATTTAATTTTATACGGCACCCATGGAGACAAGAAAATAGCTAATTTTTCCCCAAAAATCAACTAATTATTACTAATTTACAAAACAAAAAATTAAAAATGTACCAAGGATTAACCCTAAGTTTGTCTTTTATCTAATCACGATTAAAATTTCAAATAATATGGTCTACCCATTTCGTCTCCAATCGTATCGCAAAAAGTGTCTACAAAAGGCAGCAAAATCGCTCGCGCTTGCAGCACCTTAACTATTCCAGAGTGTACGGAAATTGAAAAGATCGATGGATATCAGAAATAATGTAGTAGCCATCTTAAATTGAGTGGATCACGTTTGTTTGGAGATGCTGTACGTATCGGTGCTCGCTCACCAACGCGTTTTCCTAGTCCTAGTGGATATCATAACTATCCCCACCACCCCCTCACCTCTGACATACGTCGCCGTCTTAATATTGTCCACCCTCTCACCTCTGACATACGTCGCCGTCTTAATATTGTCCACCCTCTCACCTCTGACATACGTCGCCGTCTTAATATTGTCCACCCCCTCACCTCTGACATACGTCGCCTTCTTAATATTGTCCAACACCTCACCTCTGACATACGTCGCCTTCTTAATATTGTCCAACACCTCACCTCTGACATACGTCGCCTTCTTAATATTGTCCAACACCTCACCTCTGACATACGTCGCCTTCTTAATATTGTCCACCCCCTCACCTCTGACATACGTCGCCTTCTTAATATTGTCCAACACCTCACCTCTGACATACGTCGCCTTCTTAATATTGTCCACCCCCTCACCTCTGACATACGTCGCCTTCTTAATATTGTCCAACACCTCACCACTGACATACGTCGCCTTCTTAATATTGTCCAACACCTCACCTCTGACATACGTCGCCTTCTTAATATTGTCCACCCCCTCACCTCTGACATACGTCGCCTTCTTAATATTGTCCACCCCCTCACCTCTGACATACGTCGCCTTCTTAATATTGTCCACCCTCTCACCTCTGACATACGTCGCCGTCTTAATATTGTCCACCCTCTCACCTCTGACATACGTCGCCGTCTTAATATTGTCCAACACCTCACCTCTGACATACGTAGCCTTCTTAATATTGTCCACCCCCTAACCTCTGACATACGTCGCCTTCTTAATATTGTCCACCCCCTCACCTCTGACATACGTCGCCTTCTTAATATTGTCCACCCCCTCACCTCTGACATACGTCGCCTTCTTAATATTGTCCAACACCTCACCTCTGACATACGTCGCCTTCTTAATATTGTCCACCCCCTCACCTCTGACATACGTCGCCTTCTTAATATTGTCCACCCCCTCACCTCTGACATACGTCGCCTTCTTAATATTGTCCAACACCTTCACGTAATCGGCCTCCGTGAAGTGTTCTTTATCAATGCGTTGAGGCGTCGAGAAACAGATATTGTAGTTGGAAGCGAGCTCGTTGAGTTTCTCGAAACCATGGTGACCGTACTCGTTGTCGGAGTAGACCACCGCCACGTATGTCCAGTTGAACTGTCTGCAAACACACGGGTGTCATGGTTACCATATCACGCGTGGTTATCGCGGATCGAACATGTGTTTGGGAGATTAACACTGCCGCTGTTGTTACATTGATTGCGGTGGGCAGAAGGCGTATGACATTTAGAACTTTAGCATCCGCCTCTTTAGTTTGTAATATTATTTTGAAACAAAGATGTATTTTCGTAATTAATTATTTATGAAGATTAGAAAGTTTCACAGAACCTATAATAGGTGTTAAAATATAATTGTACACTTTTATAGTTAAGGGCTAGTCTTTCAATACTCTGCTAACTTTTAAACAGTTGATTAGGACTGTATTGTCATGGCAACAACCAATGACATTCCTAGAATGACTCTGTTAAGTTAATTTACATGTTTTAGCAGAGTATTGAAAAACTGGACCTAAATGTAATTTTCTTAAACAAGACGTCATGTTCTTATGAAATATCTAAAAAATTGCTAAATTCTACAATGGTGGCAGATGTAGGACAAATGCTGCAACATTGTCATTTCATTATGTGTCAGTGATTTTTAAATAAGTTTCCACTTGCATTCTAATTAAGTTGGTTACCATCATAGAAATGAGCATAGCTAATTATATTAATTAATGCACAAATTGGATAGTATCATGCGACGGAATAACATGAAGGAAATTAACTTGTGTACTTTTGCTCCCGATCAATGACCTGAACTTGATCAATTAACTTCGTTATCCGCATTCAATAAAGTCAGTTTCAGGTTTCAGAAATGAGCACAACAAATCTATTATCTAAAGATAGCATTTCCTCAGCAATTTCTTGTCAGGACAGTATATTTAACAGGTATGTGCATTTAAAAAAAAACTACGCGTTTTACTGCTTTGGTCATACTTTCCTACTATATTTTAATTCAGATATGAGGAAGGAATCTATTTCAAACAAAATAACGAAGTAATATAACAAAGTCAATTTTATACGATTATTTTTATCGCATGTTCATTCTTTTGGTCAATTGTAAGGGTCAAAGTTTGAATATAGACTCAAGATCAAGTCAATTTAACATGGTTGATGAAATTGTAATACGGCAACAGGGTAACTAAGGGGGAAATTAATTAAATATAAATTGAAGTAAAAATAGTGACAACCTCAAACATGAAAAATTTCGAATGAAACATGTCATATTTGTAAAAGTTAAAAGTAAAGCGTGAGATTTGATTCAAGTTATTATTCCTCGAAATTCATGATTAAGATCCTTATTGTATGTCGAACGTACCTGAGTATTTCCAACATGGCGTGCGCTTGGTTGACGTCACTGGGTACGGTACGGAAGAAGTACGGAAAGCGCTCCTTGTTGCTCAGGGCTGGACTTGTCGACATGTAGCTCACCTGAGGCACGCGGAACAGTCTCAGCATGTTCGCGACCTGAGAACACAGGAGACAGGAGTTAGCTGGAGTTACTCTGGGCAATGTGTTGGACAAGATTCAGTCATGATCTTAAAACAAAGACTCAGGGCCGGTTATTCAAAGATCTGTTAAACAAGTGGGTTCAAGGCATTCAAGGAATGTCATTGGCTGTTGCCGTGGCAAGTCCTTATCAACTGTTTAAAATTTAGCAGAGCATTGAAAAACTGGGCCTTAAAACTGTTATGTAAAATTAATAAATAAACCGATAAAAAGCGAGTAAAGTGGATAAATCAAACTTTCCTGTGTAACCAAGACACCAATCTTGCTAGAAATCAAAAGGTAATTAACAGAATAGTAATTAATCATTTGCAATAAAATGGTCATTACCGCTAATTCGTCAAGAGATTTCAGCCAATTCCAGCCAATAGAGACGCTTGTTAACTATGACGAAGAAAATAAGCAAAAATAATAATAGCCTCCAAGGATTTCTGTCAAAACATATTCAAATGAATCGAATGAATGAAGACATGTGCTCATTGTGTTGATCAATATATTGACTGGTGCAAATCAATGCGGCCCGCAAGAAACAACGCCGCTCGTGGAATGGTCAAGGCCATGTAAATAGGTCAAACGGAAGCTCTCTGCCACATTTCAACACCATTGTCGTGAAATTGGATACGACGAAAACATCATATTCATAATGCTCATTTGAAAGACGCGAGCCCGCATGATTGCAAATCGATAGAATTCGGTTGTAATTGTTTTGCTAAAAAGTAGATTTAACAAAGTTGAAAAAACATCACTTCTGATACGGCTGTACAAAAATGGAATGAAAACGTTTTGTGAAACGCGTTGATAACACAACCTTGCGAGCGAGTTAATACGTGTGTGAAAGTTGCTGCTCTACATGCCTTGGAAATAGATAGGAAGACAATCTTACAGAATGCGTCAAAGGAGCAGTGATTATTTATTTGAAATTCCTTTGAATACATTTGTCAAATATTTCAAAACAATTCATAGAAGATCCGTAAAATGTCAGTTTCTCTTGATATCTTGGCCAATCTGAAATTTGTGAAAAACCCTAAAATGTTGGCCCCAATTTGGACCATGCAAAATCTGAAGATTCTCGGTCAAACGGTTCTAGTTTCAATTTTCAACCAATCAAAGGATCTTGTCAAAATACTATGTGTATACGTGACCGCTTTTATGACATTAGTGGGTTACATAATTTCAGATAGATCGGTTGAAGATGGGACCTAAGCAGTGCATGCAATAACAAAAACAGACAGCCAAAAAATTAGACCATAAAGGACCGTGATGACGCTCTCTTAAAAAGTAGATTTAGGACAACGGTTGAAAACATTACTTTGCGAGTCTGTACAAAAATATAACAAATTACACGATGAAATTATTTCACGATTTGCAATTCAATACAAATACGATATTATGTAATATCGTTTCCAATATGTAGATTGCAATGTGCAATGTACCAGCAAAATGATGTTTCAAAAGTTCAACACGAAAGCGTAGAAATCACACAATTACTATTCATGATACCAGGGTTTTATTAAACAATCGAACATCAAGTGTGCATTGAACAAGTTGGAACGTAATTGGCACAATATATATATCTGTTGGATTGGAACTATAGGACGGAAATGTAAACTTTACGTATTGCATTCTATAAAGTTAAAATAATTGCTAATAAACAATCATTAAAAAGCAATAAAATAAAATAAAATAAAATGGAGTTTCATGAGAGATACGTAGGTATAATATACACAGGCTTTAGTGCTCGCTTCTCCATGTGGTTTTATAGCTACTTGACTCACTCGCTCGCAATTGCAGAGGTGAAGTACTCGTAAAACTAAGTACTTGTAGCATCTGGAGTACATACGTGTACTCTGCGGTCACAGAATGTATCTGTTCGAGTATCCAATTATGAAAAATTAAAGACAGACTATTTTTATTCTAGTTTTCTTCAGAAAAATATTTTTAACAAAAATATTTGCAAAATGAAAATTAAAACGCTTAATTTGTTTTCACATTTTGTTTCCAATCTCTGGATGGTTACTAAGAAATAGAGTAAAGCGATTGAAGAGTTTATCTTCAGCCAGGTAATCTTCTTTGTCCCTAGAAGAGGCGAAAGCCGGGTCTCTGAGCTCTGTCCCGCAATCTTGCTTCCTCAACAATCATAAACGTCTGCTCACTGTCCTAGCTGTCAAGTGTCATTCTACCCGCCAGGGACAGTTCTAGGGCCTCAGGTGGGGGATAGTAGGCTGATCGCACTCCAGAGTCACAGAAACAAGCCAGAACAGTTAACCATTGCAACACATACGGGGGGGGGGGGGGGGGGGTATGACCCACCTGTATTGTGACGGAGCTGGAGGGGGGGGGGGGGGTGACCCACCTGTATTGTGACGGAGCTGGATTGTCCTCCGATGACGGCGACGACGTTGTCCAGGCCGCCGTTCAGGTACTTGGGCGCTGAGCCGTCGCTACATTGGAACTCGTTCTCGTGGTACTCGTTGATGTGCGCGATGAACCCTGCGCACACGTCACACATTGTCACTCTCAAGTTGCTCCTAATTGCATCTTGTTCGTTCCTTGTCACTGAGACAAATGGTGGCAACAAATAAGAAATAATGAAGTCTTGTCAACAATTTTTAATAAAAAGGAAACTTGCAGTCAATTTCAATGATCTTGAGGCGAGTTCAAAATCCACTAACTCTTACTTTAATCGAATCATATTTGTAATTGTGACGTGACTCATTGTAATAAAACGAGAAGATCGATACCAGGAATATGTTAAAATGTACACTAATCTAGGATAAAAACACTGGTATTAATTAAAAGCCATATAAAATGGACGCCATATTTGCTGACTCGTTCGGTCGGCTTCGTCAGGCGAGACTGACAAGAGTCAAGACAACACCAAAACAAAACAAACCTAATGACAAGCTTTGTATACTTGATTTGTAGCTTAAAATGAACCCTTGATTAACCGGTGAACTTGACACACCCCCTATCATATAGATTATAAGCAAATCTAGCACAACCGACCGCACAATACTCCATGAGTTATCAAAGAAATAACGCGGTTTTCTTATAATGTTTTCATTACACAAAATAAAGGCATCTTCAAAAATAATATTCTACAATACCAGTGTTTTTCCTAGATTAGTGTAGGTACATTTTAATGAGTCATCGTGTAAGATAATATGTACTTCAATATTACTGTATTTGTTGACATCAGTCAAATGACAATTGAATTGAGTTTGAATACATCATTTCAAAAGTGTGCAACTCAAATGCAAGAAAATTGATGTCCGGCATTTTACCTCTGAGGTATGGATTTGGTTATAAAAGAATCCTTGGATTTTATTGCGTCCTTGATTGAGTGAGCTATCTAGGAAGATGACGAATGATCCAGAAATGGATCCTGTGAATTCCGGAGACAGGAATGCCGGGAAGAGGGTCTAGATTTCAGATTTGAACAGATTTGCGCTCGATCTACTGATTTCTTTAACCACCACATCACAATTCAGACAGAAATTCAATTGAATTCATTTCAAGTCAATTCACATACCTCGCATGCCTATGAATTGAACGTGTCAAGATTACACACACATACATACAAGTTAGATTTAATTAGAATTTGACAAGAATTCAGCAATGGAATACAAAATATTTTTTAAAATAATCCTTCAAACAACGGCCTTACAAATATAGACTCTATCATAATCAAGCTTTGACTTTAAAACTGTCCATTAAGGCTCTATACAATTTCCAACCGGTTTTGGACACTTATTGGCATAATGAAAATGTTGTTTTAAGTATTGTATTGTGGTCATGCACTTCTATACATTGTTTTACCTGGGTTCGAGCCTCGGTTCGGACGGATATTTTTCACAACCCAAACAAAGAAGCGTTTAGTCTATTTGATAGTATGCCCCCCCCCCCCAACCCCCTCCCCATCTATGGAAAAGATCATGTATGCTCCCTTGATACAATAGTTGAACACACTCCAGTATTTTATGAGTTTTATACCAAATCAAATAGGAACTTTACTCTACAGTACCTAAATCATTAACATTCCATTCTTAGCGGACGCAATAACACAAATTATGGAACAAAATGAAGTCGTACAAATGGAAATAGGTTAAACAACAATCCAGAGAGATGTAAATTCATATAATTTCATTTCACAACTCCATTTAATAAGTTGATTCAGTTACATCTACTAATTTCATAGAAGATTATATAGCCTGTGTTTCGCCTATAGAATATTCAGCACCATTTCAACCGGCTGCATCTGGACAGCCAGCATCTGGGCACGAACTCGGTTCACCAATATGAAATGTGCCAAACACTTTATCACACACAGCAGCTGCTCCCGTCAATCTCTCAGATTGATGTCTCCAAGAAGATTTATAAAAACTTAAACGATTCTGCCCCAATTTATAAAATAACAATGTTCGAGCATTAATCTAATAATAAATGTCTGGCATGTGATTTTATATCCTCACCACTGGGAGTTGTCAATCGAAACCATTAAAAAGTTAGCTCGAGACACTTTTCTATGACGTAAAGAGTATAACTTGAGATTAACGATAAATCCCTGTCCTCTTGAGGTAAAAGTGGCTGCGTGTGACAAATCTTGTCCACGCGCTCGGTTGCCTAGCAACCATCTCGTAGGTGTGGGGTGATGGATGACACGAGCAAAGTGTCATTATGCCCATGGACTGATATCATGGGACGGGAGATCGGATGGGACTGAACATTAGGACGCATGCAGGATTCTTTGTGACGGAAGTTGAAAAGGAGGTGATAATGCAGGTTGGAATATGGTCTTTCTGATGGAGTTTCTGTTGTTTTTAATGGATACATACAAAAGTATTCAAGAAAGAAAGATGCTAATATTAATAGGCCTCCGTCAGGCAACAATAATCATGAGTATTTTTTATTTTTTTATTCACACCAGAAATTATTAACATCAATGAGTAACGCACAATTTAAACCTCAAAGGGAAATTTTTTAATACTCTGCTATAACCAGTAGTTAAGACGGCTGGGTAGTGAGTTTGACCTTGAAGAGTTTTTTAATCGATTTTTATCAATATCTTTTTCCAGTGTAATTGTTAACAAAATAGGACTTTGGACGTGAATTCAGAACAGTTCAATGAAAATAATTTCATAGTTTGGAATAAGTTATAAGCTTTATTTTGTCCAACAGGTGTTTAGAACCCGAAAATTTAGTAATTTCCTAATCAACTGTCTAAACCTCACCAATGGACTGCCCCTTGACGCGGTGGTGGGGCCAGTTCACATTACGAGTTGGTCCCAACTAAGTGCAGTCCAGGGTCGATCTAGTCCCATGCCCTTCCCAAATTCGCGGGCCCTCGGGCTGGCCTCCCCCCTCAAGATGGTGATACCCCTGAAATCGGGTCCCACCGGCCCGCAGCCTCCTCCCCCCGGGCTGTCCCCGTTCTGAACAGACTTTCCCACCAGTTTCAGATCGGGCCCGATAGGTCGACCCCTCCCCATGTCTTCCACTTATGATCAACAAAGTTAAAAGTAAAAATTAATGTGCGCAATATAACCTCGTCGTTAACGCGCCGTTAAACCCTAATTAATCTAATCTAAACTGTTTAAAATTTAGCAGAGTACCAATTGAAATTTTTTACCTAAACTAAGTAATATGCCACGCACTGGAGTAGGTACTTTACGACCTCTCGAACGACCTCAAGTGTTAAATAAGATTGTTTTACGATTCATCTCGTATTAAGTACTCTGATTTGGTACCAGAGGTTGTAAATGTACTCCAATGTGTTGCATTATTCAGTCGAGTGAACTGGAAATTTGCGTTACACATACATTTTTTAAAATACTGTTGGCGAGAAGAGATTAAGTACTTTTTTATTAAGTAAAAACGCTTCGAAGAACCTCTAGAGACTTGATACTTTCCCCAAGCCTCTTATTATGTTTTTGCATTAGATTTTTTAATTCTTATTGCCATTGGATGTTTGAAATTAAACTCTGTGTCAAATGAAATGAAATGTGATATGAGTTTGTCGCTGTGACAAACCAATCGATCAATATGATGATTGAGAATACAACAAACAAATTGTGAGTGATTTTCACAGCAAATTCAGTTTTTAGTTTAGTTTTCTGTAATTTTAGCAAACCCATTATGCAATAATGGGATTATTATAATTTATTATATTTATAATTAATTTAAAAATTGTAATTTTGTTAGTCTCTCTGTTAGATGGGCCGAGGTCAAGTCCTTTAAAGTCCAAAGGAGTTAAGTAAAAGGAGTGGAAATTCTATAATTCAATAAATCTAGCTACATCGCTTTCAAGAAGTAAAACTTCGTTATAAATTGAAAAGTCTTTCTACGCTCATCGAAATATCTTGTGATCTTTGCAGAATCTTTTAATCTTTTAATCTAACTCATTATGTTCAATATTAAGATGTTTAAAAAACTGATCGAGGCTAAAAACAAAGACTATATTTACTAATAAATCTCTGTAGAAAGTGTTGAAAGGAATATCCCGCTCTTGACGAGGAACAGAATCTCTTTAAATGCGTGGGCGGTACTGTGTTTTAAATAGTACAATTTCTCAAATATTTAGATAATATAGGTACGTAGGTACATTGTTTTACACCAGAGTACTTCTCAAAAATTAAAAACTTGTTTTAATTGTTTAAATCATCAATACAGCCGGACCTGACACAACTGCAGTAAGTAAGATGCCTATGGTTTTTGGCTGGTTTAAACATTTTATATCACCATTATATATCACAATTAAAGCAAATTTAAATGTCCACAAAATAACAATAACAATAACGGTTTGTGCATCCGAACAAACCGTTACCACTGCCATGCAATCACCCGATGGTTCCGAAAACGTCCACGACATCAAATATTTCAAGTTGAACATCGCTATGAGTCACATTCGAATGAAACTGAGATAAACGAAGTTTTATGGTGAAACAATTGTATCTATCTTCCATACAAATATTTTAATTGCGTTTTTCAAGACTTTGTGGCAATATTTTCTAAAAACCGAGGGAATATTCTGAAAGCTTATAAAAATCACTGCAAGATTACGTCTTACATTTTTTCAATAAATGGACTCATAACGTTCTTTCCCTGTTCCCTTCAAATGGAATGGATACAATTACGAAAAGAGAGCAAACTCACCCTTGACGAAGACGAGTGACTGCTCCAGCGCATGCGCGGGACTGTCGCATGAGTCCAGCGCCATCATGCCCAGTGTGATTCCAGGCAGCAGCTTGCTGTCGTTGTTGATCTGCTTCACGGTGAACAACATGGCTTCCAGCACTTGCAGTCCATCCTCCATCTACACAACAAAGCAGAAGATACACAATCAACACATCGACCACTTTTAGAAGAGATGAAGTTGTGGCCACTTTTCATAATCTTGATCTTCTAAAAGTTATAATGATCATTTTTGAAAAGTCAAAGTCACCTTCTCTCATGCAAATTTAAGGAGATAACATTTTTCGAAAAAGTGTGCAACAGTTTTAAGGACAACTCCTACTATAAACAAAACGATCGCAATCCAAATGGAAAGAGTGATCCTTGCTTCTAAAGAGTGCAAATGGATTTGCGTCCTTACGACATTCCAATAATGGCGCAAGTTGGACCTAGACTTGCTCTCCGGCGTCTAAGCTAGTAGACCTATAAGTTGGGATCAGTATATTATTCTGTATAGTCTGACCATCGCTTCCATTACCTCTCTTACGTAATTGGAAAGTCCATACCAACTCACAAAGTAGATTTAAATTCAAAACTAAATCCACTGGATTGGATTGTTGAACACAGTTGACCACAGAAACTCGAATATGGTTACATAAATGTTCTATATCTACTAAAAGTTCAGATCAGAGATAAGAGATAAGCTCCTTGATTGTGCTGCCGAGTGCGAGAGTTTTAATATGTTCAATCCACTGAATTTATACGGACCACTAAGAAGACTAACAAGTAGAGGTCGCAAGGACAAAGAGAACAAACGATGAGGTACCAATGACAAAGAGGATTAACAATGAGGTAAATTGATTAGTCAAGGGTTGTAATAGAAGGCCCGGTTGCACCATGTCCCGATAAGTAAGATAAAGTTCACTTTAGCCTAAAGTGAACTTTAGCTGTCTAGATGGCTGTGTTTCATTGGCTGATGCCATGGTTTCAGCCGATAAATCCTGCCGCTAACTTTATCGGGACATGGTGCAACCGGGCCTTAGAACAGAATTTTCCTGGATAAAGTTTTAAATTGAAACAATAAGAGAAGAAGAGAACAAAACCTGGAAGCTCTTTGGATAAATCTAGGAATTTAAAGTTCCCAATCTAATAAAACTCTTAATTAATCTAGATTTCAGACAGTTCAAATTGCTCAGTCCTTCTAAGCTTGCAATTACAAATCATTGCCTTGGCTATCCCGATTTTAAATTCAAACTCTTCTTCACCTGAATTTTGCCGCACTCCAGCGTATGTCCGTCGCCCTTGCGATGTACTGGGAAGAGAGCGCCCAGCATTATGTCGCCCGTGTAGTTCAGTCGGGTGACTGGGTGATGCTGTGTCTGATGGGCGACACAGGCGCCCAGACACGACGCCAACACGACCAGTGACAGACACATCGTGTCCTGGAACAAACAGACACGATGTTACGCGATGTACTGGGTGAGCATTATGTCGCCCGTGTAGTTCAGTCGGGTGACCGGGTGATGCTGTGTCTGATGGGCGACACAGGCGCCCAGACACGACGCCAACACGACCAGTGACAGACACATCGTGTCCTGGAACAAACAGACACGATGAACATCGATTACATCTATAGAGAGTCGACAAATGAAAACAAATTGAGAAATTATTCTGTTGAAGACTTTAGCGCAGTAGTTACTAGGTATTTATCTTTGTTCACTATTAATTGATGTTTTTTTTTTGTCTGGGGCTTAACGTTGCACTGTTTTGCAGCGAGGCTAATGGCGACGGATGAATGATTATGATGATGATTGGGAGATGATGGTGAAGAGTAGGTAAGGATGGATGGCGGGAAGGATGCGGTCGTGGTCTATTAGTAGGGTACCTTTCCAGCATTTGCCTATCGACTGAGGGAAAACCACGAAAAAAACCCAGTCTGGAAGGACGACCGCGGGAATCGAACCCGGGCCTTCGGAATACAGGCTCAGAGCGTTAACCACTCACCCTACCTGTTCCGTGTTAATTGATGTCTTATACATCGTTCTTGAAAGGTCTAATCGTATTTTGATAGCTAGAATGTCACTCCTTCAGTTGTAATTCAATGTGAAAGTGGTAGAATATCCATTGAGCAGTTTGCACGAGGTAGGAAGACGATTGAGTAAAGTCCTTTATCGCTGTTTTGACAGATGGGATTGTTCTTGTATGAATTTGTCTGGTCGTTTATTTGATGCAATATGCCGAGTTGGTCTTGATACCTTACAATACTGTCTTAGCATTTTTTCATATCATTAAGATTGTCAAGAACTCTGTTACTCTTTTTCTTGTACACTTGGCCAAACAAAACTTGAACGTTCAATTAATCTGATATCAGAAGTCAGTCTAAGCGATCTCATTGTCTCACTCTAGTAGGTGACCTCACATTTCAATGATAATAACAAGCTTTGATTGGTTATGGGACATGACCAGCAGTCATTCAAATTTGGTCAACGTTCAAGTTTTGTTTGGCCGAGTGTACATGTATTTTAATAATTTCCAAATACCTTTATATAAATGGTCATTTAATTGTACTCTTGTATATTATTTTGGTAATAAATCGGTTGGGTATATGTATTTGACATGTCATATCAACAAATCAATTAAAACCCTTATTAATGTGATAATAATAGACAATATTTAAAATTGGACGAAGTTTTCAAAAACAAAAATCCAATCCAAGTAAGAAATAAAAGACCTGTGTGAAAAACTTGGTAAAAATCTCCAAAATACAGATGTTTGGCAGTTTATAGTACCATGACAGGCGATTATGACGCCATCTAGCGGGAAATATCTCGTCCTGCCTCAACAGGCTCATCATCATCATCATCTCTCTCAGGCTCCATTTGCTCCTCTCACAATAATACGTCTTACTACAATAGAATCATATTCAGTTGAAGATGTTTCGCAAGGAAGTTTGCTAATGATTATTTCATTGGAAATACCGCGAGTTTGAACAAGTCGGGAGCGATGAAGATTCGTGAGCGAGGAAACTAAGAGTCGAACTACGTAGGTGTGACAGAGAGGAAACATTCCACCGCAGAAGGAGATAGTCGGTTGTGCAGTGTGAAAGAGAGAGATAGAGAGAGTAATTGAGGTAGTAACCATTAATAAGTCCCAGTGCAATTAACAGGGATTATCAAACTGTAAAATATGTTTATACCTTAGAGGTAGAAGGGCAGAAGTCAATTTTAATGATTCTTGAGGTGAGCTCAAAAACCAGTAATTCTGCCTTCATCCATGATATTTGTAAGTGACATGAGTCATTTGTAAAGACTGCAATATAACTGTATTTGTTGACATCAGTCAAATGGAAATGGATATAGAATCGAGAGAATGGACTCCCGGCCTTCAACCCCTGAGGGACAGTCGTATAGTTATCAATGGCTGAAATTTGAAGTAAATGTATGACATGTTTAAAATATGACAACTAAAAAATGTCACAGATTCATATAATTTAGAAACTCATAATTTTAAAATGTAAAAATATTACAATTTATTACAACTTTTATCGAGTTTACTTATTATTCTGTGTGCATTTGTGTTTCATGTAGTGCACTGCAAGATGGGTTTTGATTTAATAAACAAAGACACAGCGAAAGAGCTTTCAAGTGCTTTTTACGAGCTTTAGAATGTTTTCTTGGAAAAACACAGTGATTGCATGAAATTGAGAGAAAAGTATATCTGACCCATTAAGTGGCCCGGACAGTTATGTATCTCCACTAGAAATATACCTTGATGGCGTAACTTTAGAAGATTCTGTCCTGAACTTTGCAGAACTCTTACGTCCAACTGGAAATAGTCTTTACAAGTAGAAGGTATTAAATTACGTTATAAAGAGTTCCATCACGTGACAGAATCCGAGGAAGTTCTTCCGCCGGTACTTCTCGAGATGAGCTCCAGTTTCCACCAACATAAAGACAATTATTTCAATTGCAGTTACTTGTCCTTGGTTGCAGTTTCTTTGCTTTGAAAAGTTCACACGTTCAATGTTTTGTCGCATCTTTTCATCAAGGCCAAATTGTTCGAAATTAAATAGCATCCACGGAGAGTGTGTATTTAGTAAAGAATTCGATTCGTTATTCAGTAAAAAGTGCGTGCACGGTGCGTACATCAATATGCTTTGTTAATTGAGCTGATGCCAGCCCGGCTATCTCCCTTCGTTTCCAAGATAAACAGGTAAAACAAATTGTAATCATCCCAAATCATTCAGGGAGGATGAGAATTTAATCAACTTTTTGAAAGAGAATTAAAAGACGATAGGGAATGAAAACAATTTAGAATTCTGCACTTCCACTATTTTTTGTTGTTGGGATCACTTCATCAAAACTAAGTGAAAGGATCACTATTGATGCCTGACGCCATTTTTAGGATTGTGACCGCAATTTGAAGACTTAAAACAGGCCTCAGTAAAGTGACGGGACCGCACGGTTCTTCAAAGTGTTGTTTTTTGCTTTATCTTCACGCGATCAAAATTTTGAAAAACAGGCAGTAGGTGTATACATTTAATTTCAGTTATACGAAACAATGCCGGGCACTAAAGAACATTGCGATCCCTGATACTTTAAATGCGCGTCTACTCTTGATTCTTGAACATTCAGTTCAGAAATGCGTTAAAAATAAAGTTGTCATCGATTCACAAAGAGATGGTCACAATATAAAATACCGGTGTAGATGCTCGTCCTTTCTCTTAATAGTATAAAAATATGCTTTTACATATTACTTTTCTTTAAGATGGATATATCAAATCTGTCAGAATAATTTGTATAATTCATGAAAAGTCAGCTTATAAGTCAGCTTGATTGAAAAAATGCCACGTCATGTCTCTTTATCTTGCATCTTTCTTGCATTAGCTTCTGCATTTTCTTTCAATTGATTGCACAGCACGTGAGAGCAAATCCCTGCAATCTTTCAAACACCCACGAGTCGAAACAAGATTCCTGGCTATGAATGTTATGTATAACTCCATCCATCCAGCCTCCAGGTAAATAGGTCACTGAGTCTACCAATTACTTGGAACTTTTCTCATCACTGAAAGACGACGGCAAAAACTTTCGGATAAGTGCGCAACTTAGGACTTGGACGAAAACAAATTTCACACTCTAGAAAGGGCCAAATTATGTGATAATGAAAGAGAGGAGAAACATATTCTAAGTATTCGGCAGTTACGTTGACATGAAGTTCCATTAGCAATCAGTAATTTAGCTAGTCTTAATTTGTAGTTCACACAAAGTAGACAAAACTAAACTAATAGCTGCTTGTAACGACACTATTTTGGAATAATTGGACAAAATTGATTGAAATTTTTATCACAATTAGATTCATTAGTTAATTAGTTAATTAGTTTGTTAATTAGTAATAATTGCTTGATTAGTTTTTGTAAAAATTTGCTACTACCCTTTTTTGTTGGACGCCTTATAATTATATATTATTTTGTAAAAATGTGCCAAGTAACTACACTCAGGACATACCAAAAACATTCTATTAATATTTGACTTCATATGGTTCACAGGTTTTGTCTTCAGTCGTTCTACTTTTCCAAGCTTTGTTGCAAACCGGCGTCTAGTTAACAAGGCACGAAACAAAAATACAAAATGCTACAAATCTACAATCAGAAGTGTTATCAAGTTACCGTCCTATCAAAGATACACCCACTTCTAGAACATTTTTTCATTCTCAAATTTCTCCAACGTCCGAGCGCTAATAGGATCACCTATTTTTTACACTTTTCCTAAAAGGGTAGTGTATCCATATTTTTTGGAATATAAAGTAATATTTTATTTAAATATTTAAATTCGGTTGAAATATAAAGTAATTTATTTCATTTAAATATTTGAATTCGGAACCTTGAATCTAATCCACATCATATAGCAATGACGTAACTGCTCTCATATCAACTTTGTTTTCAGTGTAATATTACAAGTCTGTTGAAACTATCACATATTAAAATACCGATGCCATTTTGTTCGAGTGTTTAGAACGAGGAAAAACTACAGAAAACTGATTTGTGGCATTTTCAAATGTGAGCATTATGAGGTTTTCTTTATAAGAAGAGTTGAACCATAGAGGTAAGAAGGGTTTACCTCTATGGTTGAACCTTAATTTATGTTGCAAATAGATTAAATTGTTCCATGCTCTTCCCATATAAACATTACCGCTTCTTTTTTCTTTCTTATAATCTGAGTTTATGGCTGGTTTATACCTGTAGTGAATGTCTGCCGAACGAAGATAGTCTTCAATTATACTTCTTTTTGGCACTCGTCCCAGTTGTGTCTGTTCAAGTTTAATGTCAAGATTGACTCTACATTCAAACTGATTGTGGTAATTCTTTCAATCACACAATAAAGGAACTCGGTGATTATTTTTAAAATATATATTTGACGTGAGTTGAACACTTTTGTAAAATAACTTTAATTTCTCATTATCATCAAAATTGTTTTTACAATTTAATTCTGGACCCTTCTTGAATGAGTAATGAATAAATCTAGGATCAAGCGAGAAAAATTTTATTTCGTAATTTGCGGTTATGGTAACCTAGTTATTGGAATTCACATCCTACATTTTATGTGATGCATGCATGTAACAAATGTTTATTAAATATTTACGTGTTACAACGTGTGTTATATATTTGGAATTGATAAAATAAAAATAAATTCACGACATCCATCTCCCGGAAACATACAATTTAACATTTTATTTTTTGTTCAAAAGGTAAAATTTGCCGCGTCTTCATTATTAATATGGTCCAACGAAGGAATTTGGAAAATCTCCAACCTGCCTACGCACCTTGTGATGGACTTGGGTCACTCTTAGCATCTCCGATCTAATTCCTGAGATGTCTCCACTTCCCTACGTCACTCCATTCCTACGCACACGTCCCCTCCATCTCTTCCTAATGATTCTGCTATAATCGTCCGCCAATGATTGAATTATCGCTCAAACAGCCAGCTTCCTGCGAGTGGTCCTCATAATAGGCTTCGCAAGAGTCCAGAAGCGTCGAGGTGTGATATTAAAGCCGGTCGAAGTATAAGTTACAATCTGGTCGAGTGATTTGCAGCAGCAACTTGGCGCGTGTGTTAATACAGTCAAAGCTTTCAGGAAATATACTCATTTTCATAAATATTTATCATAGGTTTTCTAATAAATCATTTTGTAAAGAATGGTAGAGTACAATGAAGTGACGATACATTGGTTGGAATCACAATACTCGATTCAGAGATGAGTTGAAGAAATGAAGGAATTTCATGCTTTACAAGACAACAATGAGGCTTAACAAGTGAATAGTGATGTCATGTTTCTTTGCAACAATAGTCCACTAATTAACGAAATTGCGTCAACTATGTTGAAAATATAACAGAAATGAGATAAAACGAAGAATAAGATCATAACCAATGAAGCCATTGTGAAAACAAATCACAATAATTTTAATTTTGACGCGTTAAATTTGAAATTTGCAACAAAACAAAAAAAAGTGAGTGTACCCATTTGTTATTTATTGCCAAATTTAGGAGTCAAAATTGTTTTATTGAAAAAGAAGCATCGCTGTTACTTTTTCTTTTCGTAACTGAAAACTGGTCTACGCCTGCCTGGCGTAGACCTGGCGTACGCCTGCCTGGCGTAGACCTGGCGTACGCCTGCCTGGCGTAGACCTGGCGTACGCCTGCCTGGCGTAGACCTGGCGTACGCCTGCCTGGCGTAGACCTGGCGTACGCCTGCCTGGCGTACATCTTCGCATTACAATCATGTCTACGCCTGCCTGGGTACATCTTCGCATTACAATCATGTCTACGCCTGCCTGGGTACATCTTCGCATTACAATCATGTCTACGCCTGCCTGGGTACATCTTCGCATTACAATCATGTCTACGCCTGCCTGGGTACATCTTCGCATTACAATCATGTCTACGCCTGCCTGGGTACATCTTCGCATTACAATCATGTCTACGCCTGCCTGGGTACATCTTCGCATTACAATCATCCAGAGAGCTTTCATTGTGGGTAATATTTTCATTATCATCCAGCAAAGCTCTTTGTTTGATTATAACTTGTATACTGTCTGTGTTAATTACTGCTAACAAACAGATACTAACTGAGCAGCTAGCATATTTGCGACAGGAATGTGAATGAAATGGAACGAGATGAAGACCCGGGGCGGTTTCGTTCCATCCACAAAGCTTCCAATAAGCTTTCATGAGAAATCTAAGTAAATATGACTTCAAACTTTCGGAGGACTAAAGCAAAAACCGATATATGGATTATTGAGCTAATATATAGCAGATTAATTAAATTAAAATAAACAAATGTTTAAAGGATTATTTGAAAACTGACGTTAGGGAGGGATGTGGTAAGTGAAAAATATCTGGCAGTACCGGAGTTCGAAATCTGGACCTTTCACTAGGATTTGTCAACTTGCAGCTAATTAAATTATTGTATGAAACATTTAGAAACTACATAATGTAAATTTAAAACAGAGTGTTATACCGATAGTTACCAGTAAGATATTAACTTAATAATTATTATCCATCGAATAACATGACTAAAACTCTATCGTTTTTTTTAAATTGTCTCTTCGAAGATTATTCGACAAATATATTCTGTAGTTCGTAAAACTGTTCGAAAGCAATTTACAAAATGAATAATTAGCAATTTAGTGGAAACATAATAAACGTCGGGTTAAGTTATTTGTATACGTTTAGGGTTGACGTTGAAGCGTAAGACAGCGTGGTGAGACTTGTAATTTATGTGTCCGTGGAAGTATATTAGAAGAAGGCAGTAAAACGCATGATTGAGTACGATTACAAATAAACTATTGTTTTAGCACGCAATTGATTGAGCAAAAATTTCTTTCAATGAATTTCATATAAAAAAATTAGTTTCAACAAAATGTAAATTAAACTAATTAATGGAGAAATGTAGGTAGATGGAGGTAGGTAGATATTAAACGTCAAGAATGGTAAACAGGCGATGATTAGTATGCCCTTGAAAACAGTTTTTAATTTGTCATTTTCAAACTGTGTTTTTGTATACCTGATGTAATTTGCAAACTCCTTAGCAAAAATAATTTGTAAGCAATCAAATAAATAAAAAATTATTAAAAAGCAGTAAGCACTCTAAATTTTAAAATATCAATAGGAAAATCTTTCAAGTGCAAAAAATAGTGCAGATACTCTACAACAAATATTTTTGCTTTACCAAATTAACAAGATACTTACAAATAATGTGTTCCACTATTTCATAATTAACACTAAAAACACACGCAAATATTATCGAAATGCTCCCTAAAAACACACACTTTCTCGTCTAGTTAACACTGCAATTCACATGCCATCGTGAATTGGCTTCAATACGTGACGCGGGTATGACAAGGTATGACCAACACTTGTTCGTGCGAGGAGGTCCGCGTTGTGACTGACTCTGCGTCAGACTTGAGGCGGGAGAGTGCGCTAGGTTAGTGTCACAGCGCCGCCCCCACCATGCCGCCGTCTCACTCTAGCACGTGGCTCCGTCACTCTCTTCGCTCACTCTCACTCGCAGGAGGAAATTCAAATCGAATTTCACAGCTCTCAGAGGTATCTTGAACACTGATGGTTGAAATCAGTGTATAGTTTGGTTTGCGATAGCTCACAGGTTTAAGAAATATTTAAAGAAAAAAAGTTTTATTTTTCACATATTTCATGAAAAAATATGAAAATAAAAACTTTTTTTTTCATTTTTTATTTTTTTTTTTTTTATGTTATTCCGAGATAATGGGTATCAAAACTACCTCCCAAAGTTGCATAACAGTGGAGTAAATAATGAGCCTTGGGGTATTTTGGAAAAATTTTACACAATCCGTCAGTTTCCATAGTGGTCCCCAGGACTCTTAATTAATGATTTTGTGACATAATTTGTAAATGAATTGGAACAAAATATACAGATTGGAAGGGGCTATACTCCACCATTGTCAAAGGAATGAAGGTGGTGGAGGTGGCCAGGAGGGTGGATAAAGTCGAGGTTCGTTTAAAATTGGAATAATAACTAAGAAAATGATGTCTGGAAAATTGTGAAAAGATTACAAGATTTTGATAGGAAACAATTGATTTCAGATAATAATGTTATTATTTGAGTATAACCTAACATTAAAACTGAAAACTGACCACCAAAAGTCCACCAATGAATCTGAAATTACACTACAAATTACAGCTAAATTTCTGCCAACTTTTAAAATTAATGCTCGATAAGTGTATAGAAAATTTCGACCCTAATGTGGAAGGGATAGGTACACTTTTCACCTCCAAAGTAAGTATTAAATATGACATTTGCACCACAATTTAGTTAGGCAGACACAGCCAAGTTTCAGAATTAGTATTCCGTTTCCGAAAAAATTCAATCCTTAATTCAGGACGGAGAGATTCACTCAAACGCTAATTTTGTAGATTTAAGTATTTTCGGTGCCATCAGAACTCGTCAATTTTAAGACCTGTTCATCTTCTCTGACAGATTCTTTTTCTTAACGATCTACGCATGTTCGTAAAGTCAAACAGACTCTATCCATTTTATATCTTTGGTGAAATGGTATAATTTATAGGTTCTAGACTCCTATGACGTACCTATTTATACAAAGTTAGTCTGTTAGCATAATCGTTTATTTTTAAAATAGTCTTTCGCTAGGTCATTAAACGCACAATTTATTTTGTGTCATCCCATTATAGAACGCTAATAAAATAATTCGCAGCCAACATTGTCCGAACCAACTGGAAAATAACTTTGAGAAAATTGTCATCAAACTGTAATATTCTTATACTACGGTCTTCCCTGAAACTATTTCCTCATATGACACTCCTAATTGAAAAATATTACTTTCCATTTCCTATGATGACGATGTTATAATCTCGTGGTCGGAATTCCTGGACATCGACTAGGAATTGAGTGAAATCTTATCTCGACGCCCAAGGAAGCGGTCGGCGATGACCCCCTTGAGTCAGGCGCTAGAGCGAGGCGTCACGACGTCCTGCTGATCGTCGCGACGCCGCTCCAAGGTCAACTACCAACTTAATAACGTGGAATCCCCAGTGAGGCAGCTAAGTGATATTGAGCTCTCGGTTGACATATTTCCAGCCTCGTTTAGTTTCGATTACTGGAATTCAGATCCGAAGGAGAAGATAAAGAGGAGAGTCTGGAAGGAGCCAAGTGATTCACACAGAGGTCGTAATCATATTCACTTCGGGCTATGTGATATTCATTCTGTTTCCATTTCGTTTTGTGTGATAGCACCTTTTGTAGATGTAGCTTGTACCCAGAAAAAAACACTCCGTGTAAAAAAGGCAGCCAAGTCTCTTTACTTTAAAAAACTCCAAAACCGAAAAGTAGTGATATCAAAAAAGTAGCCAAGTCAATGACATTTCCAAATATTTAATCGTATTTTTGAAATAAAAGAATAAACACCGAGAAATACTTTACAAAAGGACTTGGCGCATCGTTTTTTTAAAGACATCATTCTATCCTAAAAGTGGAAAGAAATTTACAAGTAGGTACATTTTCCTCTTTCTATTAGAGTTAGAATCTATGAATCAAGCTACTTTTTGTAATGGCTATTTTATAGTTTTGTCAATGGCGATAGAAGAAAGATTTCATGCTGTAATAGATAAGTTATATAAGGATGGAAGAATTAAATAACAATTGGAAGTGGGCTCATACATATTCTTGCAATACTGTTAATATGGTGATATTAGAAGGGTATCTTTTCATAATTTGATCTTAACTGAAGGAAATCATGAAACGTTGTCAAATAATTACTAACTATCTATGGAACACTATTATATATTTTTAAAGTATAAAGTTAAATTTTTTAATAGAAATACAATGTGACTGTGTACTTTGTGAAATGTATTGTTATAAAATGTGGAATTATTAAAATGTATTTCATGATGAGAAGGTATAACGCATGAGACTTAATTATGTTGACCACGAAACAATATTACGAAGATAACTTTTGTGTATTAATAGAAAACATAGACAACAAGTTTCATCGCGTATATATTCAAATAGAAAATATTTTACAGTAGGTATGTATAATATGTAATTGAAAGATGTTTCCCTATTATTCTAAAAATTCTTAATGACTGTTGTATATAAATGGCTTATGCTTATGAATAGAATAATGTCTTTAAAAAAACGATGCGCCAAGTCCTTTTGTAAAGTATTTCTCGGTGTTTATTCTTTTATTTCAAAAATACGATTAAATATTTGGAAATGTCATTGACTTGGCTACTTTTTTGATATCACTACTTTTCGGTTTTGGAGTTTTTTAAAGTAAAGAGACTTGGCTGCCTTTTTTACACGGAGTGTTTTTTTCTGGGATATCACTTCTTTTGTTAGTTTATTCATACAGCTTATAGCACATGTCCGAGCAAGGACTAATTTCTTTAAAAAATACGCCTCAACCGATTTGGATAGGTACTAAGAAAAGTTGCGTTTGGTAAAAGATTAAAATGATTATCCAAGAAGAATAGCTTAGGTTTCGTACCAATCGGTCCAGCCGTTTTCGATATATGACGCCACTTCCGGTTTTGAAATAGCGGCCGAAAATAATGTCGTCTTGAATTCATAATTATAAGTCCTACAAAATTACATAATTTGATTGCAATCGGTACAGCCGTTTTCGATATATAACGTCACTTCCGGTTTTGAAATGGCGGCCGAAAATAATGTTGTCTTGAATTCATAATTATAAGTCCTACATATTTCCAAAATTTGGTTGCAATCGGTACAGCCGTTTTCGATACATGCGTCAATTCCGGTTTTTACAATGGCGGCCGAAAATAATGTCGTCTTTAATTCATAATTATTAGTCCTACACATTTCCAAAATTTGGTTGCAATTGGTACAGCCGTTTTCGATATATGACGTCACTTCCGGTTTTACCAATGGCGGCCGTAAATAATGTCGTCTTGAATTCATAATCAATAATCATATGTCCTACATATTTACATAATTTAGTTGCAATCGGTACAGCCGTTTTCGATATATGACGTCACTTCCGGTTTTAACAATGGCGGCCGAAAATAATGTCGTCTTTAATTCATAATTATTAGACCTACACATTTCCTAAATTTGGTTGCACTCAGTACAGCCGTTTTCGATATATGACGACACGTTCGGTTTTAAAAATGGCGGCCGAGAACACTGCAACCTTGAATTTATAATTATTTACTATGTACGTTTACTTATATCTATTTAAATGTATAAAAAGGTGAATTTAGTGTCATTTAGCATATTTATGACGTAATTTAGCATATTTATGACGTCATTTCCGGTATAGGTAATAAGAAAACAATCTAGTTTTATCTAGTTGATACTTCATGAACGACCATCTGAATTCATAATCCCTATATTTCCGTAAAATCGGTCATGCCGTTTGTAATATATGACGTCACTTCCGGTTTCATTTAGTGGTTCCTGCCGCCATTTCCGGTACCGTTTATTTATTTATTCATTTTTCACAATTGATTTTTCAAATAAATAGCAGAATAAATACGCAGGAGCTAGTTCAGTAGCAATCGGTACAGGCGTTTTAGATATATGACGTCACTTCCGGTTTCAGGAATGGCGGCCGAGAACACTGCTACCCTGAATTTATAAATTGTATTGTCTATGTTACAATGTAAGTTAATTATGTATGTATTTTAAGTTTAATTTGTTGAAATAAGTTAAATATTGCGTATTTATGACGTCACTTCCGGTTTAGAAAATAAGAAAATAATATTTTTTTATTGATACTTCATATATATGACCATCTAAATCGAATGGCGCTAATTTCGTTCTAATCGGTTTAGACGTTTTTGAGATATGACGTCACTTCCGGTTTAAAAATGGCGGCACAAAAAATCACAAGAGGCAAGGTATCATCAGACGCCAAAAGTGCATATGTGGTAACAGTTTCAGGTTGATCGGTTCAGCCGCTTAGGCTGTGGCCCTGTCAACGGGGTTGCCTGATATCAGAATCATCATCAGAATCAGAAAGTGATGAATTTCACGTTTTTCACGTCCCTCTAACTCGCAAACGGCATAACCTATTGTTCCCAAATTTGGATCATGTGGTAGGGTGGGCCATAGCTCGAAATTAAGATATTTCGCAACAATGTGAGATTTTCCAATTTTAAGATCCAGTAGGCCGAAAATACCATCTTATGCTTACAGTAAAAGTGTTTGGTCTGCTCCTCAGTTTATTAGACATTTACGGTATGTAGAGTGAGTGTGAGTGTATAGTACGACTTGGCTGGGTGGAGCGACCGCTCCACTAGATTCGACATCTGAGAGAAATGTAGTTATACACTCTTTGTAGAAAAAATATTAAAAAAATATTTTTATTGAACAGTACTTACCTAGCCCGATTTAAAGGTTTTCAAAAACGTTTGTAATTGTAGTAAAAAAAATTTAATAAAGAGAGAGATTATGTAAAAAAAAAATGATTGAAACTGAGTTAAAAATTAAAAACTTTCCTGGGGCTTTGCTGCCCGGACCTGCATTTGCTAAAGCTCTTACCAATTTGTAGACATTTGTAATTCATATTTCCCAAAAATAGCCGCTCTGCGATTTAAAATTGCACAAAATCGAATGACCTTGAACCATATTTTTCTCGGGGGGGGGGGGGGGGGGGGTGCACTATTTTCAACTGTCATTTTTCAAAATATTAAAAAAGTCCGGCCCCCTCCCCCAAAATGTCACCCTGGCTACGCCCTTGTTAGAATGTATAGTATAGTTTTTCATAGTTTTAAAGTGTAAAGTGTAGTCATGAAATATCACGACAGAGAAAGTACGAGATTTCTGATTCTGGTTTTAATTTACGACTTGATCTTGAATTGAGCCAAACCGTCTGGCAAGGAAATAGATATTTAATGTTTTCACGAAAATAGATTCAAATTAAAATATTTGAATTATCTCCAGACTCAGATACATGAATGGACCAATCTATATTTGAGATGAATCTTATTGGACGGCAGGTGAATTTAACAGATGTTGAAGACTTCTTGCGTGGGAAGCATTGGCTTTTCATTCGAAGAATGTTTCTCCATTCAGGAATGATGGGACTGATGAGGAAGAATAAACAAGAGATGTCATTATTGCTTCGCAACAATGAGTCATATGAGACTGACATTTCTGTGACGCAATGTTAAAGTAGCAGGCGTCCCCAACGAGGAAAAAGTCACTGACATTTGCAAGATTTTTCCCATTTTGGTATTTTCAGGTTGAACATGAATAGGGCTAGGATGCTCAGGACATGTATCCTTTTTTCGTTTTTTGTTCAGACAAGTCTAAAAATGATAGGATATAAATATGTTTCATGTGTTTCTGATTTCAAAAATATTTGTTTCATTTTGCCTGAAATTGCCTTTTCCTCAATGTTTGATGAATTCAGTCCTTTTATTGCTATTGGTCTTTTTGTCCTTTTTTTAATGATTGAGGAAAATAAAATGAAATGTTTGTTGCTAGTTACAACAATTTTATGAATTTTGGTCTAGACCAAAATTCATAAAATGTCTATTTAACATTTGGATGGCCATACACAATTGACACTTGATACATGACACATTCATACAATAATTTTAAGTTAATTTTAATATATTACTCCAAGTCCAACTCCTAAACCGATTGAATAATATGTTTGACGAATATTATACATACCATAAAATTCCATTTGTCCTTTTTCTGGATTTTGTGGTCCTTTTTTAATAGTTTTAAGGTACTCTTTGCCTGCCTTTTTGGACGTTTCATAGATCAAACATCCTATCCCTAAACATGAAACTCTATGTGTGAGTAGGTATTACTTATGCATAGATATACGTTTGATATAGAGCAGCCGTCAACTAGTTTTAAAAGCTCATGGGTAAAAGCTCGAACACACATGTATAGGAAAAATTATATAATTTAATATATTTTTTAGAGTGACCTGGAGTTTGAAAACGGAGTCACATTCTAGTCTCCTCATGGCATATGCATCCCTGGAGATTGCGTGTCCAAACTTTTCCATCAACGTCAACGCCATTATAGCTGAGTATTATGTCATAAACTAAACTCTTGGTGGAAGCTATTGAAGTTGCAGCGCTCATGTTTGTTCTCACCACACACAAAATCAACAGTGGGAAGCTATTATAAAGTTTGTAATTCCGATATCTGGTGCCATACCACACCGATGTGGTTGGAGTTGCATACTTCATTCTGAGGGAGAAGTTTTGTGCGATATTGGGGAAAGAAATGTGTTGAGATAAATGGACGAGGATTGTAATTATATGAAGGTAAGGAAATTTTACTAATTATTTAGAAAAATATTTTTTGGAGACAATATAATTTAATTAAAACTATATATTATCTGAAAAAAATATAAAAAATTTAAATTGATAGTCAAAACAAAAATATTTTCATAACTACCTTGGTCTTAATTTAATTCATCAATAATTTGAGAGAAAATGTATATTGTTAAGTTAATCTAGGCTTGCAATTGATGCTGTAATACCGGACCTACACTACTTAGTGTATTTGTTATTTTTAATATTAATTATGGTGGACTATTCCGTCATCAATTACTGGAAACAAATATGGAACATAGTTCTATGTACTCACAAATGCCATGGTTGTGGTAACAATAGGAGCAACTGATGAGAGGATCCAGCGCCACAATGAATGGATCTCCTAATGGATGAATGCATTGATAATTATAGAAGTGTGAGTAATGCATTCAATTCGAATTGAATTCGAATTTAATTATTACCCTGCAATGAACACAATCCACGCTTGGATTAGATTTTACATGTTATTTTGTTGCAAATGTGAAATAGAGTTGGCATGAATATAAATTCATTAAGCGTTAATACTCTAGTCTATACACATGTAAAAAAAAAATACTTAGAATGTTTGCGTTAACTCTCCCAATGTGTGTTAAAAATTAAAATTTGTTAGCTCTTCATAATTAGATATCGAATAAAATTAGCTGATAACAACTAATTGATGGTCTTTTAAAAACATTCAGTTTTGAATTTTTTTATATGCCCAAAACGTGAAAAATTACATTTTAGGTTGCTGCGAAAATCTTTATCAACTGTTTTAACAAGTACAAATTCAATAATATCTTGTAAATCACCAATAATTACTCACATTGTACGATGTTGAATAATAACAACACAGCAATCAGCGATTGGTCATAAAGTGTGTGATTTGTTCAAAACAGATGATTCCTTCCTTCTCTAAACAAGTGAAGTAATCGAATAAAACCTCATAAAAACTCTGCGTGTAAAACCAGCAGCCAAGTCTTCTCTCAGAGAAGACAAACATTCCGCATTGAAACGGTTTGGTTTAACGATTTGGCTGAGTGACGCTACCGCGCAGCAGATGAAGTGGAAGTGTTCTTTCTCACATGACCGTGATTCAAACATGTTTGTTAGTCATCATTACTCAGAATGTTGATCAGACTTGAATTAGTCATAGATTGCATAAACGTCTAGTCTCCAAGGTAGGTGATTATTGACTCTACTTTCTTCTGAGTGAATTCACGGAAATCATCGCCTCTGAGTCATTAGTGTCGAACATTTGCTGTGAAATGTGGACTCTCCGTTACCTGTTTTGTCTCATTATTTTTCATACACCCACGCTCTGAACGTGTGCTTTTGTGTTTGTGTGAAAAGATTCATTTACCTACTACAGTTCGGCAGAACATTAAAATGTATACAAAAATAGTGTAAGAAATTATTGATCTGAAATTTGCACATACACTAATGTCATACCTGTAACATTTTTTTAGCAAATACGCTCATTGGTTGAAAGATAATATGAACAATTGGAAAAACCAAATATTAAAATTGTTCAAGATTATATAGCATTATTTTGAACGATCTATCGAAAGTAAATGCACCGCTCCTTGATCATCAAAATGTGTTGGTTTTCTTTTCACTCCAGATCAACAACCCATGCACAACTTGTTACCTAAATCACGCAAATGTCCCGAGAAAAGTTATAGATAAATTTTTACTATGATAGTTTTTAAATAATGAAATATGTAAACATTTTGAAGAACACTTGAGTATTTGAATTATATTGCTCAGTGTTGACTTCAGTCAAATCCCATGTTATCCGGCAGAGCAAGAGTGAAAGGAAGATGTGTTTTCACTGCCAGCAACTTCGCAATTTCATTCGTCTATAATACAGTGACGTCACAACGCACAAAAGAAAGATAATTGGACAAATCTCGGCTAGGGTTTCAATGCCATTCGAGATCTTTATCGGTCGAATTGAATCTGTCGTCCCTGGCCCTGAATCTTCCATCATGCTTTCTTCTACTCACACCTTTTAGAGTTCCTGTTCATCAAACATCAATCAAACCACTTGACAGCGAGATGTATGCGTTGATAAGCGAGCACGGAGGAAGAAAAACTTTCATGTTATGATCCAAAGCTTTAACTGAAATTACGCAAAAATACATAAACCGAATAAGATATTACCAACATTATAATATAGGAAATAACACCCAATACCGTTTTTGGAACCTGATTTGTCCTGCAGATAGAAAACATGCGTCTGAAGAAGCCAATAAGGTTTTCAGTCGTAGCTTGAGTAATCAAGGGTTGTAATAGATTTGGATTTGTAAATTCAAGGGTTTTATCATAAAGTAAGCAGGTTTTATCTTTGGGTTTTGTGTTTCAAAACACCACTAGAAGTAGCTTATCATCAAACCTCAACCTCCAGGCTTTGATTACCAGAGCAACAAGTACGTTTTCGAACAAATTTATGATGTTGTGTGTTTTTTTATCTGGGCTTAACGTCGCACTGTTCTGCAGCGAGGCTAATGGCGACGAATGAATGATTATGATTGGGAGATGATGGTGAAGAGTAGGTAAGGATGGAAGGTGAGAAGGAGGCGGTCGTGGCCTATTAGTAGGGTACCTTCCCAACATTTGCCTATCGACTGGGGGAATACCACGAAAAAACCCAGTCATGAAGGACGGCCGCGGGAATCGAACCCGGGCCTCCGGAATACAAGTTCAGAGCGTTACCACTCAGCCAACCTGTTCCGTAATGTTGTGGCAAATAGTGGTTGTGGTTATATAATTATGGTTCTGGTTAACGAACAGTACATTCTTACAGCATTGGTTCTGAGCATAAAAA
This sequence comes from Leuctra nigra, assembly GCA_934045905.1. Classification (NCBI taxonomy): domain Eukaryota; kingdom Metazoa; phylum Arthropoda; class Insecta; order Plecoptera; family Leuctridae; genus Leuctra; species Leuctra nigra. Next base: position 18,759,942 of record OW203766.1, on the reverse strand, counting down.
TAGGGCAATCTGTTACTCAACATGATAACAAAACAGCGAAGCAATTAGTGTAATCATGATTAGAGATTCCCACGTCTACCGTTAGAGAAACGTTTCTTGTCAAAGAGGGATTTTCTTTCTCTAAATATGAGGAAAATGGCGTGGAAATAGTCGCCATCTTTAAATCAACATTCTCTTCAAATACACTGTTGATTGCCTCCCCCCACCCCTCGCTCTAAAGCTTGTCCACCTCTTGTGCAAATAGAAACCCATTTCCTGCTACATTCAGCGTAGATGATATTTGTTAAAGATTGTTGAGATATTTTCCGGGATATCAGAAATAGTTTTTAAGGATTTGTTGTTGCTTCGTTGAACACTTTTAAAAATCAATATGTTCTTAGAGCAGGGGTCGGCAACTTTTTTGGTGAAGGAGCCAATTTCCCAAAAATTAATAAATTAGATTATAATAGGGAGCCGCAATAGAGGCAATCAAATATAATACAACGAAATGACTCGTTTATTATGATATTTTGACGAAGCCCCCCAGTTGTTGCCCCGCAGGGGGTTTTGTTTTAGAATTACAACAATTTAAATGTGATTCTGGGACTTTAAAATGACGAACTGATTCAAATAACCTTCCAAATGTTGCCACGCAGTGCGTTTTTTTTTCTTCGATTTTTTTATTTTTTCGTTTCCAGATCTTTATTTAATAATTATAAAGAGCCATTCTAGAACCACCAAGGAGCCGCAGGTTGCCGACCCCTGTCTTAGAGTCATAAGCAGTTATATTATACGTAAAAGATGCATTATTTATTTCACTTCATTTTAAATTCAGCGAATTTCAAAACAGTCAATTGATTCTCTACGACTTTGTCATTTTCACATAATATGTCAATCTTCAATGAGACGTCACAATATTGATAATGGTAGTTTCGAGGCAAGTCCTTCCCCTTAATGATAAGATGAATCACGCTTTAGGTCCGCAGTTTCATCACAAGTTTAATCAATATACATCCCGGAAGCTCAAAACCTTATCATCGGTGCTGCGTTTCTTACTAGTTCAAGGTTGTTGCAAATCGCTGAATTAAATTTTAATGAAATTATGTAATCAAAGACAGTGTTTAGGTTTATAATTTATAATATGTTGAGAGCAAATACAAGGGACCGTTTAGCGGTAGAAATGGGGGAAGACCGAGGAAAAGGTGAAGGAAGGCATAGTTTTCGCTAGTTAATGATATGTTACATTCTTATTTATTCGGATTTAATATAAATAATGAAATTTTTATCTTACAATTTAAAAAAATCTTGCAAGGAAAACACACATTACTTTTAACAGCATTTTTCTTTTGGTATACCTTTTAAATGACACACGAATTGCTTAGGTGTTCATTTTTAATTGAATCAAATTCTCAAAATAGTTTATGTAGCCGCTTCTTGTCAAGTAATGCAATGAGTCATTTCCTACCCCGGGATCGAACACGCGACCTTGCAGTGCATCTGCACCGAGAGCCATACACTTTGTTGATATGATTATTATTAGCCTTCCTGTTATAGCCTGCCTCTTGTTTCCCTGCTAGCTGATTTGTTTGCAACTTCACCCTAGAATAAGGGCGGGTCTTATTGTTTACAACGATTGTCTAACGTTACATTTTCCATTTGACTAATCAAAAGCTGCGTGGGTTTTTTAATAGAATTCGGATGCGCATCTTTCCGAGTAGGTTCTTTGACTTTTCCTGGTGGCGTGGGAGGAATATCTTTCAAGGCGCCAACCTGTTGAATTATACTTTGTAAAACGTGAAATATATGCGAATCGACTTTTTGAATTCTTCAAGTACCTATGATAGTTGATCTTGAAATATAATGTTGTTTTAGAATATAATTATATTCTTCAATTTTGAAGAAAATCGAAATGAAATCGACATTCTTTTAAAATGTCCTTTTATTTTTCATAAAATGTTCGAAATTTTCGATGGCAACCGAATCTGAACGTTTTGAATGTGAAGGACATTATGTACGCGTATTTTAAGACATACATTGTCTGCAAAAAAGCACCTTACAAAACAGATATTAAAAAGTTAATTCCCTTCCATTCCAGCTACAGAATGTGTATTGCTTTGTCAGAATTGTATGATGTTGGTATAATTAATTTACACAATTCTGAGAGCCATGCAGCTCGATACTCATTGTTTTGTACATCATAAATCCATTGAAGCCGCGTAGAGTAATTCAGAATAAAAGTGCAATTTTTCATCGGATAGCTTTTTGTTTTCTAAACAAATCAAAAATCAAAAACTTTTTGTTTTCTTCTAACTGGATTGATTATAACCCCTCAATTAGCTTTCCTCGATATTTAATACACTTGATATTTATTATAATAACATAGTTGAAATAAATAATTGAACTTATAAAATTACACGGACTACCTAAATAATCTAAAATATACCTTATATTTTTTGAAATTTTCTTAACATTTTTCGATGCAATGTGCGCATTTATTTTTCATCTCTCTACTTTTTATCTCCTCCGTAAAACAACAGAAATCCACTTCATCCAGGTAAAGTAAGACGTAGATTACCATACAAACCACTCGACCGTACAAAAGCAAATATTTTTATAGTCTCCCTAAAAGATTGCTTCGATTCGTTTTCCATATTCTACAAACCAGGAAACTCAATTATTATTGACCCCATTCTTTTGTCATACGCATAATAGTCAAATATTGCACAACCGTTTTTATATGACGTAAAAAAACTCGTGATTTCTTTCTCGTGACAAATATCAGGCAACTTGCAGTGCTTCCATGCGCGGCGGGCTAGTCTATCCTGAGCACGTGATGGGGACTCAAGGTCCCTGGGGAATATAGAGGGATCACTCGGGAACAGAAAACACACTAAACCGTTGGTTGGTCATAAGATACCAACTTAGGGTTATCGCTTGGTACACTCGGCCAAACAAAAATTGATCGTTGAACAAATTTGAATGGCTGCTGGTCATGTCTGTCCCATAACCAATCAAAGCTTGTTATTATCATTGAAATGTGAGGTCAGCTACTAGAGGGAGACAATGAGATCGCTTAGACTGACTTCTGATGGTGCGATCTTACATTTATCAGCCTATCAGATTTATTGAACGTTCATGTTTTGTTTGGCCTAGTGTACCTACATTTTTAGTTTTTTGCTTTGTTAATTAATAATTATTAGTTGATTATTGGTGAAAAATAGTATTTTTTTCTTGTCTTGCATGAACATTACTTTGTTCGAGTTTGGTTGTGTGTGGGGGGGGGGGGGGGGGGGGCGGCTCGCGCCTGTTACCCCCCCCCCCCCCCCCCCCCCCCTCCTGTGGACACTTCATAAGATGGCGATCGGAAGGAGGCGATCGTGGCCTATTAGGAGACCTTCCCATCATTTGCCCGTTGGATGAGAGAACTACTGGACCCAGACTCCAATTGCAAGATATTTCAAGACTAACTCTGATGCGTGGCAGCAGGTTCTATGATCACGTCGGCGCCGTCAAGGTTGTCTCCAGAGAGTGAAGATCAGGCGTCGTGACGCTCAATAGGCGTCGCGGCGGACAGGCGAGGTGGAGGCGATGCAAGCAGGTTCTATGATCACGTCGTCGCCGTCAAGGTCGTCTCCAGAGAGTGAAGATCAGGCGTCGCGGCGCTCAATAGGCGTCGCGGTTGTCAAGGAAAGCGTCGTAGTGGTCAGTCGAGGTAATCAAAATGAAATAACAGAGAATAACATCTGTTAGTTGAAATGTTTCAGTTCAAACACTGCCAAAATGTTCAATGCAATGGATACAATGTGACACTGAATGAAAGCTGGAAAGGCTTATTTCATTATGCGGTTTTTATAATTTATGTGTCATCATTTTGTTAGCCATGTAAAACCATGAAAATGCACTACCATTTCATATTTGAGAAATTGTAGTAATTTCGTTTTACAGATCACTGATCCTGTGTTACATTTCTGATCATATTTCACTTTTTTAATATGTAATTAATTAGTGCTAGGAAAACGCTCTGTGTAACGCGTTGATAAGCAAGCTTTCGAATTGCATGCAAATTGATAAGCGTTTGCAAATTTCTGCTCTACAGACCTTGGAAAGAGCCGAATTGAAATGATTATAAAAGATATAAAATAAATATATAGGTATCAATAACATTTCCTTCAAGAAATTTGTCAAATAATTCCAAAAACGCGTAAAATGTCCGTAAAATGGCAGAAAATCTTGAATATTACAACAGATTAGTCTACAAATTTACAGAAACACCTAAAGTGTTGGTTCCGATGATATAATAATTGTAATAATTGTATTGTTCTATATAGCTGTTCATGGATGTTTTTGGAACCGTTTTGATGCGAGACGGCTTGTTCCGGTGAGTGGGCTGGTGGCCCTGAAAAGGGCCGTGGGCGACGTCTCAGCGTTTGATTTTCGAAGTCCATTGAAACGTAACCCAGCCCTTTTCAGGGCCACCAGCACACTCAACGGAACAAAGCGGCATATCAACTGCGTCGCAAGGCAGATTTTTTTTTACTTTGTAATTCATTTTAGAAGAAACTAATAAATCTGTTATTCAGATATGTTTTGTAAATGTACACTTGGCCAAACAAAAATTGAACGTTCAATAAATCTGATAGGCTGATAAATGTAAGATCGCACCATCAGAAGTCAGTCTAAGCGATCTCATTGTCTCACTCAAGTAGGTGACCTCACATTTCAATGATAATAACAAGCTTTGATTGGTTATGGGACATGACCGGTAGTCATTCAAATTTGGTCAACGATCATTTTTTGTTTTGCCGAGTGTACATTCTAAACTACCTGACAAACACACAAATTGGTGTTGGTGATCAAAATCACGGAAATTATAGTCTCAAACTGATGGAAATTGTTCAAAATTATTTTTCTTTTTGCCCGATTTTTTCTTTCTAATTTGCCATTTGCTCGAAAGTTGCTTTTGTGTACAAACGTGTTTTCCCTTAAATACCACAATGGTAGACCTTTGGTCCAGTTGGATAAATAAATATCACTTACAAGTGAAATGAATATATTATTTAAATATTGTGTTGACCTGTGTGTAAAATATCCGTTCGATGGGTTAATTTGTTCGGCTTGAGCTATGGAGGCAAAATTGGGCACTTAAAAACAAACCAAAAATCAAACTAACAGAGAAAGTGGGGTAAGAGTATCAGTGTAATGCTCGATAATCTAGCTTGACATAATTGCTCACTTATTGATGATCTGAAACCATTAAAAAGGCATTTTACCACAACAATTTTTTAAAAAGCAATTCTTGTCCACATTTAAAATGCTGATTTTTTTTTGGTTTGTAATATTGTTGATAAGATTTGAATCATAATTTTCATATAATTTTAGTGTTATGCATAAATTAAATGTATGCGACACAACAGAAATTCGTTTTGGGAAATATTTCGAAACTAGCTCCATCCATTGGACAACTTGCGATTTGAAATGTGGCTCCTTAAGGGTGTTAAAGCAAAAGTTTCAATATGTAACTGAGTGATAAAATTATGGTTCACAGGCGAGCATTCGTACATTATTTTTGAATTATATTCTACGGACGACCATCAAAAAGACTGCGAACTCAGGAACCTTTAACTGCAGCTGTCAAAATATACGAAAACCTCAAAAGTAGGCACAAATTATTTAAATGAGTTTGACAATTTAACAATTTTTTTTAGCGATAGCACCGAAACGCGCAACACCTCGTACCGAAATTCTGTCTATCTTCTTACGTCTATGCAATTATTGAGAATTCAAAGAGATGAGCAGTGTTGTAAGGAGTTCGCTAAGAAATCGAAGACGGTTACATCATTGGGGAGAACAATGACAAAAATTCAATCTTTGAATCGTAATTAAAGATGGACAGGGATAGATTCTTTCGAAAATGAGGAGTACGGGATTGGAATGATTTTGGAGAGGAAAATTAAGAAATGGTTTATTTTGATGGGAATTACACTATATTCTAAACTCTAAACTCTATACCAGAACTCTCATCTACTCTCTATTATTTTTAAAGATATAGCCTATTAAAAAAGGATTTACATTCATAATCGTATTTTTTGGCGCTGCTGCGCTAGTAATAAGCTACTACTAATCTCAGCTTTAGCTCCGGTCCATCATCCACACCCGATCCCCGTCACATGTTCAGGGGGCACAGGAGGGCAAGCTGGCCGCGAAGATCTAGCATTGAGCATGTGCCCACCACACTAATCGTTGAAATGTATGCGCGTCTAAGTAATAATATGTACTAATAGTGAAGCTACTACTACTCTCAGCCTTAGCTCCGGTCCATCATCCACACCCGATCCCCGTCACATGTTCAGGGGGCACAGGAGGGCAAGCTGGCCGCGAAGATCTAGCATTGAGCATGTGCCCACCACACTAATCGTTGAAATGTATGCGCGTCTAAGTAATAATATGTACTAATAGTGAAGCTACTACTACTCTCAGCCTTAGCTCCGGTCCATCATCCACACCCGATCCCCGTCACATGTTCAGGGGGCACAGGAGGGCAAGCTGGCCGCGAAGATCTAGCATTTGAGCATGTGGCCACCACACTAATCGTTGAAATGTATGCGCGTATAGTACTAATATGTACAGAAGCGAAATGCTTTACATTTATAGAGTTATGTACCTTCTGTAAAACCTTTTATAACTTTCCTGAGAATAATATAATGTATTGACATCTTGGAGAGGTGCGACCAAATATGATCACTCAATCCACATAAAAGTATATGCTTTTCATCGAATCTTGAAAATAGCATCTAAGCACCCTGGTAAATATAGCAAATCAGTTTCAATTCAATTGGCACTGGAAAACATTCACTGACAGATATTAAAAATGTCAATAAGTTCTTACTTTCTTACTGTTTGGGATGACATTTTGTAAAATAAGAGACAATTTTGGTCTTAATGATCATGCAAAATATGAGTTTGATCAGAATTATCGAAGACCGTTTTCATTTTTCAGCCTATCAGGAGATATTTATTTAAATTTTAACCAAAGAATGGATTTCAAACAAATTTGGGTCTGCAAACAGAGAAGGTTGGTTTTACATGTGTGCAAAATTTCAGATCGATCGGTGAAACGGTGCGACCTGTGTATCGGTTAATAGCAGAAAAAAACAGAGGTCCGTGCCAAAAGAGCCAAAAGGAGACGCTCGCGTCGCTCGCTCAATAATTGTTCGTGCAATTGTTTATGAAGTTGGTTGAACCAACTAGCAAGCAAGCATTGAGATACCGCATTGATCCTTCATAGATTAAGGTTTGCGGAAGTTCTATCTAAAAAGACCCAGACACAATGGACACCCCTGGTTTGATGTCCACATTCACTGCCGTAATTCTTGAAGTAAATATCCAACAAAGTGTAGTCAAGTAGAACCATCCCTAAATAACGAATTTCATTATGTTTAGTTTAAGCACCGAACGTTTAGTTTTAGCAAACGCACTTTAATTTACCAAGTAACTTTTAATGAAATAACTCTTTAGTTCTGAAACGACCCCACACAACTCTCCACTTCACTATTATTTATGAACACTGTGATACTTCATCGTCTATTTTAATTGCACTTTGGCCCAAAACCACAACAAGAACAGGTTGCGTGAGTGGTTAACGCTCTGAACTTGTATTCAGATCCCAGAACTTGTATCCGGAGGCACGGGTTCGATTCCCGCGGCCGTCCTTCCTGACTGAAGTTTTTTCGTGGTTTTCCCTCAGTTGACAGACAAATGCTGGGAAGGTACCCTACTAATAGGCCACGACCGCCTCCTTCCCACCTTCCATCCTTACCTACTATTCACCATCATCTCCCAATCATCATCATAATCATTCATCCGTCGCCATTAGCCTCGCTGCAGAACAGTGCGACGTTAAGCCCCAGACAAAAAAAATAAGGAATTAATTGTTAAAATTCAACAGATTTTAAAATAAACTGAGAAACAACTCGGCGACGAATGTTGCTCTTGTCACAATACCAAACTACGGCTGAAATCAAGTACTTGATTTGCTAAGTAATTGGAAGACGGTTGACGCATAGCACATTGCACACGCAGCCCGAGGGGTTAACAAATAACAACTCGACATTTAGGCTGCAAACACACGGGGCGTTTCTTTCATGCCCAGCCGAAGCGTTCGCACGCCGGCGAGACGCCGAGAAGATAGGTAGCATCGAGTCTTATGGAAGCGAACACACGAGGCGGTTTATTCACGCGGCGTTTTTGTACAGCTGACATAGCATGACCTTGACAGCTGCTAAAAACTAGAGACTAAAAACCAACGACGTCTTAATACATGGTCTAAGCTAAAAACCGTCTCGTCGCGTATGCCCCTTGTGTTCGACCACGAAAAACGCCGCGTGTTTTTTCATGCCCTAGTGTGTGTTCCACCAAGAAAAACGTCGCGTTTTTTTTGCATGCCGCGTCTGGGCATAATAAACGACGCGTGTGTTTGCAGCCTTAGTGTACAGTGGTGGAATAAATACCCTGTTATTCTGCCTCTCTCCGACTCATAACATAAACATGTTTTTATATGGAGCAGAGAGAGATAACCAGCACAACTACTTTATTCCACGCTTATACACCTCATTTTTAAATTTTCACAATAATTTTTAAATTTTTGAAAAATCTTACGTATATTTTTTTAGATTTTTTTGTATTTTTTTAAATTTCAGTATTTTTTTATTTTTTTTAACATACTTACATGATTTCTTTTTTTTGTAATTTTTTAAGTAATGTTTTGACTTTAATTTTTAATTTTTTTTTAAATTTTTTTTTCTTAAATTTTTAATTTTTTTTTGTATTTTAGTATTTTAGTATTTTTTATAACATATTTTATTTTCATATTTTTTTGTTTTTTGTATTTTTTTGTAATTTGTTTTTATATTGCATTTTTTATTTTTGTATTACTTGCTTTTTTCTGATTTTTGATTTTTTTCTGATTTTACGGTGATCTCTTCTTTTCTTTTCGGAATGGTAGGATAGGGTCAGGAGGCTAGGCAACCTCCTGACCCTATCCTACCATTCCTAGCTTGAAGATGGATGGAGTAAGCCATCCGAAACGTCGCAATTGGCCCTTTTTAGGGCCAACGCAAACAAACCAGCAGAGTATTACCGAAGAAGAGATCACAGCATATTAAATCAACAATATAATATTCAATTTTTTTTTTTTTTTTTTTTTTTTTTTAAAGTAAACATTGATTTTTTTAGTTGTTCACCCCTCGACGCAGCCATGGAGGTGACATTGAAAAAGACCCCGACTTGTCAGCATTTGCTGCAACTGTATGAATTGCATTACGCAACCGTTGTTTGGTACTTGATACTTTTAATACTTAGTATGCAGACAGTATACTATAAGTACAATAGTATACTTTGATATGCCTATAATCTGATCAAAACATATTTAATAATTATTGTTCTGTCTGTGGAATGTGTCGGAAGCGACGTGTCTTACCGAAAGTTTAATTTTCTCTCATAATGGAGATACAAGAAAAACTTTATTTCAAATTATTTAACCTGATAACATTGTTTCACAGGTATACGTATTTTACACTTTGGTGGAATAAAAATGAGTTAGATTTCCACGAATGGAAACGACCTGTCGGAATGGCAACTCGTATCATTAGAGGAATCTTTCCTTAGTAATAAAAATACAACCAGATAATTTCACCCAGAGATTATGAAGTTGCTCACTTAGCCTGGAGTGTCAAATGCGAAATATGACCTCCATTGTAGTTGGGAGGATTCCCTCAAAAGAGAAAAATAGTGAAAACTGAATAGTCCTGAACGATATAATTGGATCACAATAGAGAAAACAATGACACGGAATGTGTTTTTTTACGATATGCACTTAAGTTTAACAGCGTAACCTCTCTTTGTTTGCATAGATATCTTTAAAATTACATTAATCATTTAGGACCGTGTAGAATACACTCTCAGTATGTTATCAGTATCATATTCCATGTTCGAATTTCCAGTCAGTGTTGTTGAAACAATATAATTCATCAACAAGTGTTGATGACGTAATGTGCCAGAGCATGTTAATTTACTTTTCACGAACTATTTTTTATTCTAAATCAATCGTCCACGCTTCTGTGGAATATGAAAGGAAATCCTTTCATTTTGCTGTTTACTTGTTTAGTTTAATCCTGAAGAAGTCCACAGAAGAGTGGACGAAATATTGATGCAAAATGAAAAATAGTTTTTGAAAAGTCATGATAGTTTATTTTGAATCCATCGAGTAACAACTCGACATTTTAGTGTACACCAGGGGCCTCTATTCTCGAAATTGAACACGTCATAAGTTATGATATGACGAAAAGTCATAATATCAACATGGCGAGAGATAGGACAAACCTCCTTATGACATCATAACTTGGAGTTATGACGTGATAATTGTTTCAAGAATAGACCCATGTGTTTTTGATTTTTGTATTTTTTGTATTTTTTTGTATTTTTTGATTTTTTGTTTTGTTGTATTCTTTTTTTATTCTTTGACTTGTTTTTATTTTTTTTATGTTCAATTTTTTTTATTTTTTTCAAATTTTTTTTATTTAATATTTTTTTTCTTTTTTTTTCTTGTTTTTTATGTGATTTTTTTATATTTTTTTATATTTTTTTGATTTTTTTTATTATTTCTGATTTTGTTGTGTTCTTTTTATTTTTTCTGAATAATATTGATTTTTTTAGTGTACACTGATCTGTTTAGTTGTTCACCCCTCGGAATTAATGTATTTTGTTGATATAAGACGATCTGAACGGCATTGATTATAAATGATATGTACTGACTGTAAATTTGAATCATTTTATGAATTCTATGGAGGCTCATAGAATCCATATTGTGAGAAGATAACTGTGTGAAAATAATGACACAGGTATCTTGTATTATCATTTTGATTAAAATAATGCCAGATTAATGGTTGTGACAGTGGAATTAAATTTTACCTAAATAACGACGTGTACGGAATATCAGGAAATCCAGAGGAAAAGAGCTGTCTCAATTTCTCCAGAACACCGATAAACTGGACACAAGATCTGTTTAAATGTTCCGTGTAATGTATCTATTCCGGGACTCTCAAGGTTCGTCAAAACATCCATTAATGCGGCATGGTTGAATTCAGAGTTGTCTATTGTTAAACTCTTATTTATATTTATAACTGTTGGTCATGTCTTGATAAATGACGATAAGAAAACTCTATTGAAAGATCGTGTATATTTATCACCCTTCACACATTCAGACGAAGGTGTTAGAAAAAAGAAACCATATTTGACAAGCTTCCAATTTATATTTCTGAAACTTACGCTTTATTGAATATCTAAACCTCTGTCACGTCATTATACATATATAATGCAAGTTATGGAAATGACACGATCATTTGTGTCGATTTGTTTGATGTGGCTCGTTGATCAACAAGGTACGACTAACCACCAATCCAAGGGGTAGGAGATTAAAGTAAAAACTATGTACCAAAATACTTAATCGATCCAATTGGGAGGTAATCAAGACTCATAATTCAATGACTCGTCATGATCTTCAAGACAATATTGTGACAATATGATGGAATGGCAAAACAATAAAATCTCCCTCGAAATACTGTTTGTTTTTCCCTTTATTTATGATAATATAATAGTATGTATACACTCAACAAATGATGAAACGGTATTCAAAAGAAATGGATTGGCTTAAATAAATTCGATGGGATCATCCTTTGCAGTATGCTAACTCATCAGAAAATTTTAGAAGGCGAGCTCTGATTTAATGGATGTACATCGAATTTAAGGAACACAAATTAATATTAAGATAAAATGTACAATGTATGTGGTTATCAAAACATACATTCAACTGAAATTAAACAATTTTAATGAACTATCATTCTTGACAATAGGACACATTAAAATGGTTTAATTTTAGTTTCTTTAAGGTTATTGCTTGAACACTTTTTTTTATTCATTAAAAAAATTTATATTGATATGATATTGATATGATATTTAATATTGATCATATTATCTAGTTGATTTATTTATTTATTTATCTTATTAATATAACCCAAAATGCGAGAATCTCCTATTACTGCTGCGAGTCGTGTTTTCTAGTTGCAATTCTCATTGACTGTCGAAAATTTCATTAAAAATTAACATCTTTACTTTGAAAATTTTGTATTATACTAGTGTTTTTAATGTGTGGTTCAAAAGTAAAAATTAAAGTTGATAAGATTTTTGTGGAATAAAAGGATTATTACCTTGAATTTAAGCATGTTTTGGAACCTTAAATTATGACAGATGTTATTCTGCTAGAGTGCAGAGAGAGTAAGAAGGTATAGGTTATCAGCGTGGGTTGAGGGTTGTTAGGGTAAATGTGTCATCAAAATTAGAACACATATCAATAAAATTTGTTTTAATTTTAACGCCCTTTCTAAAAAAGAAAAAAATCTACCTTGTAAACTTGATCGTCAAACATAGAATAAGGAATAGTAGGAGCAGGGAATCTTCTCGTTAGCGGCACATGACGCAACATTAGAAAAGAAAAGATGTGCTGAAGAGAACAAGAGTAGAAACAGAATAGGAGCGTCGTCCCTATATTGCCAATACCTTTTGTATTCCTTTATTTATATTCGTTAAACCTATATAAGTTACTTAGAAGCCTGTGATTAAGTAAAATCGACGATCTTCGCTGATTGATTCTGATTTAATCGACTAACTTAGGGGTGTATACTCATAAGAAAAAGAAAATGTGTGAATATGATTTAAATTATAAACAATATTAGCTCTGGTAATGAGAAGTGCAAGAGAAATTTCCAATCCGTGTTTATCGTAGGCATTAATTTGACGCATAGCCATTATTTAAGGGAGAAACCCTTTTTCTAAAAATAATAGACAGGAGGAATACTCAAACACAAACCCTATACCTATTATGAATATGATAGTGTCCAACTTGTGGAATTCTTACTTTCGAGAGTTTCAATTATAGATAATTAACTCGCTACAATTGAATATTTGATGTAAATTAGCGAGATATTTGATGTAGACCCTATTACGAGGAATAACGTTTCCACACAACCAACAAATATCAATGAATTCTAATGCCCGGTTGCACAATGTCCCGATAAGTAAGATAAAGTTCACTTTTGCCTAAAGTTGACTTTTAACGGTTTAGATGGCTGTGTTTCATTGGATGTTGCCATGGTTTCAGCCGATAAATCCTACAGATAACTTTATCGGGACATTGTACAACCGGGCCTAAGAGATGTACTTAGTATTTACTCAAATTAATGAGAAGGGTACAAGATAATAACCGTGGAAAATTACGGAATATCGCATTATAAAACGTTCGTGCAACCTCTATTCTCTATTCTATTATCACATATATTCATTCGAGAGAGGCTGACGAGTACATCAACAAATGGTTTATACAGAGTGTACGAAGTAATTCTAGTGGAGAGAATATTTCTCAATTAATACTGGTTTGTGCATTCACATTTATAGAGTTCGTAGGAGAATATAATTGATGCAAAAGGAGCACCTTCATTGGCACATAATTATCGTGCTCTCCGTGATTTCTAATTTATAAAAAAACAGTATATTTACAGTAATTTTCTAGTATTTCCTTGGAATATGTCCACACTATTACTTGTAATTACGATAATTTACTGTACCTACCTACTTCAAAACAAGATTCCTCCCCCGAAACTTCATAAAACCATTCTTTGTTATCGCTTAGAATAATTCCTTTCTGTAAGAGGATAATGGATTATCCGAATGTCGTACCTGCATGTCAATATCTCAAGATAAGAAGTGTACAATGAAATTGTGTAAGCGTTGTACACGAGTGTACGGCATGTACACAAATGCGTACTATAACATAAGAGTGTAGACATTGAGTCACCAATAGCTCTATGTACAGTTATCAAACCTGAATCAAATATTCCTTTCTGTTTGTCTCGTTGCTGGCAAATATCTGTGGACTATAAGTCTTATAAGACCTTGGCTGTACAACCAAAAGCAAACATGAATAAGGAAACAACTATTTAGGCCCGGTTGCACCATGTCCCGATAAGTAAGATAAAGTTCACTTTAGCCTAAAGTGGACTTTAGCGATCTAGATGGCTGTGTTTCATTGGCTGTTGCCATGGTTTCAGCCGATAAATCCTACCGCTAACTTTATCGGGACATGGTGCAACCGGGCCTTAGACGAACGTACGGAATTGTTTAAATTACAAAGTACATCAATATTACGATATGAACGATTATATGCTTCGTACTGAGTTTACTCAAATACGCGTTTCAACTGAATAATGAACTCCATCGTTGATAAGAAATATTATGATAGAGAATTTTATATGTCAGTAATTTAATAAAAAACTAGCCTGTCTATGGTTCCTGCCCTAAATACCAAATAGAAATAACAATGGAAATAATAAACTTTGTGAAATCACACCTATAGATACTCCTGTTCACATACGATCGTCACTTAATTTAACGAAAACCCCTGATAAGACTGAAATTGACCTATTGCACTTTTGGTCGGGGTAGAAACCGGCGGTAATGGAAAAAGTCACAAATAAGATTATGTCGGAGCCATTTTGTCATTTTGTCATGACTGGATTGTCATATGGATCAAAATGGTTTGTCAGGTTGTTTAGAATGTACGTTTACAAAACATATCTGAATTATAGACTTGTTAGTTTCTTCAAAAATGAATTACAAAGTTTAAAAGAATTCAAAATGTAACCAACAGAGCTAATTTTTTAATTGTAATAGAAAATCTTATCTGTTAGTCCGTTTTGTTCAGGCTATCTTTCCGGTCCTGGATCCATGGCGTTCAGGTATCTTTCAGGAGCTATCTCGTAGGCGTCGTGGGCGTCGTCTCCAGAGCGTCAATCAGAGACGCCGCGACGGTGAAGAAGGACGTCGAGGTTCAGACGACGCTCACATCAAACTGAATACAGAAGAGAACATATCTTCAAGAACTGCTGCTTGTTGAAAACGTTTCAATCCAAGAATACTGCCTAATTAATGGTTAAAAGAAGTGATACTGAATTAATGTTAAAGTTTGATGATGATGAAGAGGTAAGGATAGCGGGTGGGAAGAAGGTGATCGTGGCATGCAAAGAAGTAGGAGACCTTCCCATCATTTTCCTCTAAGAGATGAACTTATACTATGCCATAAATGAGAGAACTAGTGTTTTGTAACATAATACCTACTTTTAAACTCTAATTATAAGGAATGCTGTCATAAATACCCTAAGATACGAGGGTATCAAAGTAATTTGAGCCCTCAAGGGTCAATACATTGAACATTTATTATTGTAATATGAAAATAAAATAAAAAGCCAATAAAATAAACCAATAAACAAAATTGCAACTTTATTAGGGGCTGTTCATAAAGTACGTCACGCCTTAGGGGGGGAGGGGAGGGGGGTATGTTGTACTGTGACAATCTGTAACAGGGGGTGGGGGGGGGGGGGGACAAGCGTGATGTCACACTTTGTTGTATCTATTCCGAGTTAATTTGTACGTTTCACAAAAAAGAAATATCACAATTTATAATTCTCAGCTGAGATTTGAATTTTCCCTCTCTTTAGGAGTTGGCCATTCATCAGGAATTTGTCCTCAAGAAAATCCTTAAAGAGAAATTCCTCATTCTTTGAATGTAATATTTTGCAATAAATCAATATCAGGTTTTGTGTATTCTCATTCTTTCAATATTTTTTGGGCAGTAAATCAATAACTAGTGAAAAAATGCATTTTGTGTTTTTTGTAGGGGGGGGGGGGGGGTCTGCAGGTGTGACATACTTTTTAGGGGGGATTGTCTAAAGTGTGACAACATGTGACAAGGGGGGAAGGGGGGGGGGGTAAAAAGTGGCCTTTTTTGCTTGACATACTTCATGAACAGCACCATACAGCACCAATGTGAAATGTTCCATTGTTGAGATCTAGTAGGCAGAGAATGCTATATTGTTGCTTACAGTAAAAGTGTTTGGTCTACTCCTCAGTATGTTGAGTGGGTGTGAGTGTACAGTACGACTTGGCTGAGTGGAGCGACCGATCCACTCGATGGGAAGGGGGGGGGGGGGGCGTAGCCTCGACATTGTTTGATACTTAACGACTCCCTGGTATCAAACTGTGGTTTTCCAAAAAAATCTGATTTAGACTTGACCGAAAATGCAAGAGAAGCAAGTCAAGTAACCTGACAGCTAGCTGCCCTCATTTCGAAATGATTATCTCTTGATTCCCCTCTGCTAATACACAATGACTCATGCAGGGCATGGAAGCGGGTATGTTTCGTGCTTGCCGATGACTGCCTTTCCACAGGTAGTATCAGTGCACGGATGAATGATTATTGATTATGATGATAAAGAGGTAGGCAATGATGGAAAGTGGGGGACCTTCCCAGCATTTGCCTCTCGACTGAGGGAAACCACGTGTCAGTCTCAGTCATTAAGGACGGCAACGGGGTTCGAACCAGGGCAGTCAGCACTTTACGACTGAGCTAGCTTGCTCTATAAGAACATTAAAAATGTTAAAATGTTAAATACACGAAGATAATGTACTAGGTACACTTGGCCAAACAAAACTTGAACGTTCAATAAATCTGATAGGCTGATAAATGTAGATCGCACCATCAGAAATCAGTCTAAGCGATCTCATTGTCTCACTCTAGTAGGTGACCTCACATTTCAATGATAATAACAAGCTTTGATTGGTTTTGGGACATGACCAGCAGTCATTCAAATTTGGTCTACGTTCAAGTTTTGTTTGGCCGAGTGTACCTATAATGATTTAATAAAAACTAGAACTACACCAGTACTCAAGAAAACGTCAAACAATTAATACCTTGACACAATATTTTGGCGATTTTTCTATCCCCGTCGGCAGGTAGTTGTTATAAAATGTTGAAAGTTGAAACGGCAATGTGCTTCAAATGATCGTCCATTCAGCTTCTATTCATTAAATGGAGCCTTTTCTGTATATCAGTTCCCTTTCTTTAGACCAAATAGTAAACATACGAGTTAATCAAACGAATGAACTTCGAAAATTGTGAGCCAAATAGAATTCACGGATAAAATTTAATACTTCCACCTCTCTTCTATCAGGTATTGTCGCTATGTGTTCGTCAGTATTAGTACGTTTTATTTGAATATCGCTGCACTTGAAATTGTTTTAAAAGTAGGTACTTACAGGTGGATTTATATCCGTTACAAATACAAGCTGTACTATTAAATTATTCTTCATGTAATATAGCTACGCACTTATGCACACTATGAACTGCTCACTAGAAAGTCAAGACCGGTACTGAAATAATATAAACAAACCGTCAGCTGACTGCTTAGTGGTGGTTTTGCAAAGGTCATGTTCACCCCACGAAATAAATATACGATCTCCGGCTTTACAAGCCACATATTGGAACATTATTCCGCGTAGGGGGGGGGGGGGGTGGGGGTCAATTAGTTGACCCAGAATTAAATTTTTTTCATTATTTTTATTTGAAGCTGGAACTTCAAAATTTTGTGTGCTACTTGCCAAACATAAATGATTACCAATTTTTTGTTGATGAAGGCAATCATTACAAAGATGGTTACAAACTTGTATTAATAAACGTGGTAAACTCTTGCAGATGAGTCATCTTTCACATTTATTTTAGCAAAATGTAGGAGCTAATTCAAAATTCCTTCTGGAAGCTTGTCTAGATTCCTAATGCTACAAAATATTTCAGCCCAATCCATAATGATTTGTGGCAACCAGAACTCTAGTACGACTTCATGTTTACAGACAAGAAGAAACTAGAAGGTGATTAGCTGCAAAAGATCCCACACTTGCATTTTAGCACCTACAACATGGAAACTTCTCTTAGAGATAGACACTGAAATTGTCTAGACAAATACCTTAGCAAATACCCAGAACGATTTTCCATTTTGTCGCAGATTTTTCTCTTAGAGCTTCCAAACTATACTGCCAAAAGTAGTTCCCTCTACACTTTCAAAGCAGGCAAATAGTATACCCTGTTTTAGGAGAAAAATGTTCCATCATTTTCAAAATGGTTGCCACAAAATCTTCCAGGCTGCGTACTTCAAATGATTTATGGGCATTAAAAGCTATGCAATTGGGAATAGATTGAGGAAAGATAGGTACATTTTGAAATAAATTCATATTTACAATATGAAATAATTGTAAATGAAACGAGTCAATTTTTGTATTATGAGGTAGTATATTTTTACGATTACATAACACAGTTAGGTACAACCAGCGATCATAGGAAAATACAAATATAGACAAATAAATATTTAAAATCCTGGATATCAAGCTACAAATATCAAAGAAAGTTATTATGGAGAATTTATTTGGTCGAGAGGGTAATAAAATCTATTGAAACATGTACTCTTTATAAATTTTATTGGTTCTCAAGCATGTTATGAATTGAAATAGATATGAGTCAGTAATATAAATGATCTCTCAAAACAGTTGATGTAGGTACCAATTATTTTTATCTCAAATTGCAGGACATTTCACATAATACTGAGTCAAACCTGGTCCTGATAACTTCATTTGATTAATTATTTCAAATAATTAGGAAAATTACTAGTGAGTCCCCAGTATATTAATGATGTGAAAATATAAAAAATATTACTTTCTCCTAACAGTAAACCATTAGCCCATTATATGTATAGATATTATACATTTGACTAATTCATCTACAATGCCAGCAACATATCAAATCATAAGAGAAGTTATAGTATCAGTCAGGAAATGCACTTGCTTCGTTTCCGTCACATGTTGCATGTATTCGAGAAAATAAAAAACACGACTGACCTCTGGTGGAGTCTTTGGTACTAGCCATAAGGGGAATACGGGGATATTTATATAAATAAATTATATTAAATTTGCTTTAGTTGTTTGGCTGAAAAAGTAAACTTGTAACTAAATCTATATTTCCATTGTTTCTACTTTTTCACTGCCCTATGGAAACACGAACTTCAAAATAAAAAAGTGCATCTAAAAAGTGTCCTGCCCGAAGATGGCTGCATCACGTATCTCTTATTTGTTCGAGTTACGTTGCTGCCGGTGGTTTCGGGAACATGGATGCCAGATCGCTGCCCGCGGGCATGGGCATCAACATGCCAGTGAAGATGCTGGGTCGAACATTCTTCATCCACTCGGGGATGGGCAGAGCGCCCAACATGCTCATGGGGTCCTGGGGGAGAGGCAGTCCGAACACGGGCGCGGCTGGAAGAGAAGACAGAGAGAAGTTGAAGATTGACAAACAATTCAATGGTGGAAGGATTTAAGAGGCAAACGGAAGCGAACGGGAATCGCACGGTTCATCAGAGCGTTTTTTTGTTGAAATTTTGTCTTCTCACTAAATAATGTTAAAAATCAGATAGTAACGACCCATAACAGCCCAATAGACTAAATAATGTCACACACTGGAGTACTTTATGACCTCTGGTACGACCTCAAAGTGTTAAATACGATATTTTTAGTAAAAATATCGAGAAAAGGAGAAATAGTCCAGTCAAATGAGAGATTTACCCAAAACAAATTGCAACATTTGGTTTTTTGGTGTCATTCTTTTCAGAAAAATGCCCTCTACAACATATCCAAAATCCGCCAAAATCCGAGCACCGGAAGTACTTTTTAATCACTGTTTTATTTAATTTTCCATGTTAATTTCATCTTGCAAAAAAAACTTTTTTTCATGTAACTCCGATTTTGACGAAACTTTGCAGAATTGTTCACCATCCTAAATGAACACAAAACGCTCTCTGAGCGTTTTTCTCTAAATCTTATCGTTTGGGAAATATGGCACATCGAAAAGTAATATTTTAGTCCGTTTTCGACGATTTCGGTCACTTTGAGTGTAATTTGACGTTTTGCGAGGTCCATATTTCCCAAACGATAAGATTTAGAGAAAAACGCTCAGAAAGCTATTTGTTTCATTTATGATGGTGAACAATTCTGCCAAGTTTCGTCAAAATCGGAGTAACATGAAAAAAAGTTTTTTTTGCAAGATGAAATTAACATGGGAAATTTGTTGGATTGGTACTTATCACAATAAATGAACATAGACTATTGAGAAATAGTATTTAATGACAACACTCTTGACAAGTACAATCGTCATGCTTCGGCATGATGGCTGACAACTGGTGCGTAGTATGCAACACAGCTCGTGTGTAGTAAGTGGTGCCAACATTACATCTTTAACATCCCCCCACTTATTTTTTTATGAAAGGACACTTGAATAATATAATCATGATTAATACAATGTAAAACAATAGATTAAAACATTGCAATACACAAAGCTTAAGTTCAATGAATAATACTAAATATTAACAATCATATTAATTAGTATCATAATCATCAAATTTCACTGGCTTCCTGATTACCCTTCCTGCTCGAGTAACTTGAGCTGCAACTGGTTTTTCTGATACATTGCATGGAACAGTATTCTCAATCTCATCAGGAATGACATCTGGGCTATCATTTACTACATGTTTATTCTGCGACTTACGCAAAAACTTAGAATTTCTGCGAAGCACTCTACCTCCTGAATCAACAACCATGTATGATCTTGGCTGCTCATGTTTGCATACAACTTGTCCTCGATCCCAACTTTTACCTTTCTTAATCAGCACATCATCTTTATCTTCAAAGGGAGGTCTAGATTTCGCTGTACGGTCATAATACGCTTTCTGAAGAAACTGTTTAGTCTCCAGCCTCTCTTTAACACCGTCTTCCACCTTAGGTGTCAACAAGTTATTCCTAACTGGAAGTCTGGTTCTAATCCTATAGTTGAGGAGCATCTGCGATGGGGACAAGTTTATTCCAGGTAACGGAGTGGATCTGTATTCCATCAAAGCGATTGAGTGATCATCTACAGATGGACTTGATAATTGCTACTGCGGCCCCAGCTTGTCCATTCGGCTGCGAATAATGGGGACTCGAGGTCACCAACTGGACATCCCATAGTTCAGCAAACTTCTTACATTCAAAACTGTTAAACGGCATATTGTCTGACACGACAATCTCAGGAATGCCATACCTAGCAAAGATATATTTCAATTGGGTAATTACCTCAGATGCTGTTTTACAGGAAAGTGCTGGCATTTCTATCCATTTACTGTAGTAGTCAATGACTGCTAAGTACGACTTGTTATGATACTCTAATATGTCAACACCAATTTTCTGCCATGGGCGCTCAGGCACCTGGTGCGGAATCATCGGTTCTTTTACATTACTTTTCCTGTGAAGTTCACACTTTGAACATTTTGAAACCATCATGTCTATGTCATTTGACATACCTGGCCAGAAGAGAAGTTCTCTGGCTCGTAGCTTACTTTTGTCCCTTCCCCAATGTCCCTCGTGAATAATTTTCAGCATCTCTTTCCGAAGGGAAGCAGGAACAATGAGTCTGTCACGAACAAATATCAATCCCTCTGAGACGTCAATGTCCTCCTTCATGGACCAATAATATCTAGCCTTGTCGGGAACCTGATGTCGGTGGCTAGGCCAACCCTGTTGATGTAAACGAATGACAGCTTGAAGAGTGTCATCTTGTTCGGTTTCCTTACGAAACTCTTCTTTACGCTGGACGGACACTGGAAGATATTTTTCAACTTTATGAACGACAACTAACAATTCAGGATCATCATTAACTGGATCAGGGAGAGAAGCTCGGGAGAGTGTGTCGGGTAAGTTAAGAAATTTACCAGGAACATAAGACACGGTAATGTCGTACTTTACCAACTTCAGAAGTAGTCGTTGGATTCTGCCCGTTGACTTACAAATCTCTCTACTGCAAATTGTTTCTAGGGGTTTATGATCAGTGAATACCTGAACGTGATGTCCATAGGTCATCTGGTTGAATCTTTCTAGACCGAATGTTATGGCAAGTAATTCCTTCTCGATCTGCGCGAAGTTCTGTTCACTCTTGGTCAGCACTCGAGAAGCATACGCTACTGGATGGTCTTCTTGCAACAAACAAGCACCTAGCCCATCCTTAGAGGCATCTGTCTGAAGGACAATCGGTTTAGTGCTGTCAAACGTAGCTAGCACTGGGGCAGACATAAGCTGTTGTTTGAGCTTTCCCAAAGCAGCATCATGATTGCTATCCCAACACCAGGGTGTGTCTTGCTTAGTCAGTTCTCGCAATGGTGCTGTTAACTTTGACAAATTAGGTACAAATTGTGACACATACTTCACCATGCCCAAAAGTCGAAGAACATCAGATTTACATGATGGGACTGGCATTTCGGCAATGGCTGTCACATAACTTTGATCTACACCACAATGATTTTTGGAAATGATTCTACCAACATACTTCACTTCTGGGATTCTGTATTGAAACTTATCCTGATTGAATTTAACACCAACCTGCCTTGCTCGATTCAGCACTTCGGCAAGCGCTCGATCGTGGTCCTCCTCGGTTTCTCCACAAATAATCAAGTCGTCAAAGTAGACTTCTACTCCGTGGATGTCTCCAAACAGCTTCTCATTGGTCTTTTGGAAGACTTCGGGAGCGGAGCTAATGCCATACGGGAGTCGCTTGAAGCGGTACCTACCGAAAGGAGTTTGAAAAGTGCAAAGATCTGCACTAGCTTCAGTAAGTGGCAAATTCCAGAATCCTTGGCGCATATCTAGAACACTGAAGAGACATTTATTCCTCAATCTAGACAAAATATCATCTGAGGTAGGGATAGGGTGGTGTTCTCGTTTTATTGCCTTGTTCAAGGGTCTCGGGTCAAGGCAGATCCTCAAATCACCATTAGGTTTCTCAACAAGCAATAAACTATTAACCCAGTCCGTGGGTTTTTCAACCTTGTCAATGATAGAATCTCTTTCAAGACTATCTAGAGTCTCTTTTAACTTCTTCTGTAAGCTATAGGGTACTCGTCGGGGTGGACTAATGACAGGTTCAACATCATTCGTCAAAACTATCTCATGCTGTTTTCCTATTTTGCCTACTCCTGTGAACACATCCTTGAAGGCTTCTACAACATCAGTTTTAGTCTGCCTAGAGCTAACGGAGTTCACTCTCTTAATTAGGTTTAAATCAATACAAGCTTTCAATCCAAGCAAGGGAGTTGACACATCACATACATCAAATTCAACATTCTTAGCTTTCCCTTTACGCGTTATACATTTCAATTTAATGCTACCTATGGGAGTGATTACTACTCCTAAGTCTCCAAAGGGGACTAACTTGTTCTTTGATTTCACCAAATTAAATGAACCTTTCAACGATTGAAATACTTTCTGGGGCAAGATACTGGTCTCGGCAGCAGTATCCAATTTACAGCGCACAGGATGAGAGCCAATGCTTATGGTTTCAAACCAGGCTGTTTGAGTTTTAGTTTTAGTATTACCTGACTTCTTACTCCCTACATTGAGAATGAGTCTGTATTCCCGATTCTGATTGTTTTCGTCCTCACTTTCAACATCATCATCGTCACTCGATGCACTTGACGCTTCGACGTCATTGACGGATTTCTTCTTGTAACCCTTCTTCACTTTTTCACAACATTTCGCAAAATGATTCAAATCGCCGCACTTTGCACAATTCTTTCCATATGCAGGGCAACGACCTCGCTTGTGATCGTAACCACATTTCTTGCAGTCGTAAATCTTCTCGGACGTCTTCTCTTGAGTCTTCTCCTCGGACTTCTTCTTCGTGAAGAACTGCTTCGATTTCACAGCAGCTACCGTGGTCGATGTTCGATTCGATTGTTCGCCGTTGTTCGATTCACGAACTTCTAGAGCTTTTGCTTTACCTTCCTGGTAAATTCGACACAGATTAGCAGCTTTACTAAGATTCAGATTCGTCTCACTCAGCAAACGCTCTTGCAGCTTACTGTCTGCAATACCTAGCACAATCCTGTCTCTAATCAAACTGTCCTCTTGTTGTTCAAACTCACATGATCTAGCAGCATTCTTTAGTTCTGTGAGGAATTGATCAAATGGCTGGGATTCTCTTTGTTTGATTCCAAAAAACTTGAACCGTTCGAAAACAACATTCTTTTGAGGTGTGCAATACTTTTCAAATTCATCTAACACGGTTTTCAGCACATTTTTATCCTCTTCCTTTTCGAATTTAAAGGTGTTAAATGCAGTTAGGGCTTCATCACCAATAAAGCTTAACAAAATTGCTACTTGCGTGTCTTGTTTCTCTGCGTTGGCTTTGGTTGCTTTCATGTAAATCTCAAATTTCTGCCGCCAACGTCGCCATTCTTCACAGACGTTTCCATCCAGTTTGAGCTCGGCTGGTGGTTTGTGTGCTGATGACGCCATCTTGATTCTTGATTTTACACGGCCAAGACGAAATTTCTTTTCGTCTTTACTTACGCGACAACTTCGGTTGTAGATGCTTACTTTTCATTCAGCACGCGTGGTACACTTCTGACACCATGTTGGATTGGTACTTATCACAATAAATGAACATAGACTATTGAGAAATAGTATATATTGACAACACTCTTGACAAGTACAATCGTCATGCTTCGGCATGATGGCTGACAACTGGTGCGTAGTATGCAACACAGCTCGTGTACTACACATAGATATAAGTAGTAAGTGGTGCCAACATTACATCGTTAACAAAATTAAATTAAACAGTGATTAAAAAGTACTTCCGGTGCGCGGATTTTGGCGGATTTTGGATATGTTGTAGAGGGCATTTTTCTGAAGAGAATGACACCAAAAAACCAAATGTTGCAATTTGTTTTGGGTTTGGCCATTTTTAAGCTTGATTTGACTGGACTAAAAAGGAGAATCCACATAACAATATCAATTTCTTGGAGTAGGTACACTCGGCCAAACAAAAATTGATCGTTGAACAAATTTGAATAACTGCTGGTCATGTCCCATAACCAATCAAAGCTTGTTATTATCATTGAAATGTGAGGTCACCTACTAGAGTGAGACAATGAGATCGCTTAGACTGACTTCTGATGGTGCGATCTTACATTTATCCGCCTATCAGATTTATTGAACGTTCAATTTTTGTTTGGCCAAGTGTACAATTTATGCGCAATTTATGCGTTTACGTGTTTTTATGTTGTCAAAACATTTAAGTTGTAGCCCGAAAATCTTGTAAGTTGCACACACTTTTACTTTTAAGATGTAAAAAGTCTCTCTCTAATAAAAATCGGGTTTATTTGGAAGGGCATTTCAGAATAAATGTGCATTTACCAAAAATGGATCCATTTTGCGGGTTTACTGTTCGACTTCGACTATTCCCCTTTTCTGATGCGATAGAAAAGCAATTAACTTACCTTGTACGAAGCACGCAATAAAAATCATAGCAAGAAATAGACGAACTGCCATATTTATAATCAAATGACTGAACTCAATGCAAAATATTCTTCCTTCAAAAATACTTGATTCAATTGTATATATTTTATAAATTGAATGATTTTGTTAGAATAGCAGACAAACGTGTGTTTATTTCGAAATAAGAAGTAAATGCAATTGTAATGAACAAAGCCTTGATTGATAGTTGCCTATTCTTCAGTTGACATTGTGCTTATATACCTGCAGAGTCTATTGCCCTTCCTGTGACTATCACAATAACCTAGCTTTCTAGACTTTCTGATTGCAAGCAGAAATGCAGGGTTCCGGGTGATCAGTGATTTGGGGTCGTTGCACCTTTCCAAAAAAATATTGGTTGTGGAATTTTATCGATACATTAACAGGAAGTTAATTGCAGTATGAAGTTAACAAATTGAATTAATTTAACGTTATCTTTTGCACGTACTTGTCAAACTCATGAAGAAAATATAGTATCCCAATTATATCAATATACAGTTTTAACATATAATAAATGGCGACTAAATGAAGACTAATGGATGATGACTATGGCTAGGATGTTTAGGACATATCCTCTTTTAGTTTTTTGTTCAGACGCGTCTAAAAATGATATATGAATATTATGTTTAATGTGTTCCTGATTTCAAAAACATGTGTTTCATTTTGCCTGAAAATGATTTTTTCGAATTTTTTAAAATGAATTCAGTCCTTTTTTTATTTTTTTTGTTGCTATTTTAAGGTATTTTTGTCCTTTTTATAAATTGGGGAAAATAATATGAAATGCTTGTTGCAAGTTGCAACAATTTTATGAATTTTGGTGTAGACCCACAATTCATAAAATTTCCATCCACCATTTGGAGGGCCATCAACAATTGATACTTGACACATTGACACATTCATTCAATAATTTAAGTTAATTTTAATAATATACTAGCTGACCTGCCCGGCGTTGCTCGTGCCGGAGGGAGGGGGGGGGGGGGGGGGGCGGGGTACATGAGAGTAGAAAATTCAGAATATTGTTTCGTAAGTTTTATTACACCTGAAAATGTAAAAAGTGAAATTATCTCTGCTACATTCTGCCTTTAAGCTGAATTTCTTCAATTAGGGGTGGTTTGGGGGAGGGGGTGAGTAGCATGATATGTGGACAGTTAACGAATTACATGTGTGCCAAATTTTATTGAGATCGGTCAATAGTGTAGGAGTATATATGGCCGAAAGTGTCAATATAATTTTTTCAATTGGGGTGTTTTTTTCAATTAGGGGTGGTCCTATGATGTGCGCAGGTAGCCCTAATGATGATTTATAATGGAGGGTTTAGAAATGATGATGTGATGATGATGATAGGGACCTTCCTTGGATAGGGATTAGGGATAATGACGACGAAAAGGAAGAGTAAGATGGAAGATTATGGAAGGCAAACAACGGTGGTTGGGGAGCCTTCAGAAAGGAATTTTTCCAGAATTTGACCCAAAAGAAATAAATATAAGAATGTAGCATAGCAAACTAGTCAGTTTCTTCATTAGAGGATAACCAATTTTAGATAACGTAAAGAAGTTCATAGATAGTAGGTACCTAGTCACTCATCAAGCAAATTGAGGATCCATAAATAGGCTGGGTGTCTTATTTTCTAAAATAAAATTGATGAGAAATTAAAAAGTAACCGAGCTAACGGGTAGCTGCCTGTTGATCTTGCCTACTGTTCATCCATACAGTTCTATAAATCAATAACACTCTTGAAGATATAATGATATCTGAAATTCCTTTTTTTGTGGAGGGCCGATACTGGTGACTCGACCTGTTTTAAAAAAGGCGCCACACCGTGTGTAGAAAGTGGTGCCACCTAGCACAAACTTGACGTACTATAGAAATGACCTTGCTTGCTTCTTTCTTTCTACAACAAAACTTGCAAAATGGTCGCTGATCACCGGGTTGC
>OW203766.1:18613013-18732510 GCA_934045905.1 Leuctra nigra | reverse complement strand
CTATGAAGTAACCACACTTCCTTTATTACACAATCCACTCACCATCAAGTTCTCCACACACAAATCACAGTACTGAAGTTCATGTTCCTTCCGCATGTGATCCCTCAAATTTTGAAAGGTACGGAACGCAGGCCGTCCATGGCACAAAGAACATGCGTGCTCCAAAAGCTTGTTGTATGCCGCTTGGATGTCAGGATTCTCGAAGCATATCTTGAACTTCTTGTCCATCAAGAAGGATCGGTTGCAGATGGTTTGAAAGTGGGTGACAGTTAAGGTGAAGATAACCTGCAAATTTGTAATGCAATATTGACAATTATACATGTGACCTGAATTTACCAGAATAGCTGTTTGTTATATAAATTACTGTAATTACCTTTGGCAAGTCCTGTCTGCATATAGGGCACTCGTTTTGACGACATAATACTCGCATACGGGTGGCACACTCAAAGCAAGTGGGGTGCTCGCAAATTCCAATCGAGTAAATGTTAACATTTTTGAAGCACACCACACAGGTATTTTCCGAACTTTCACTCGATGTCATTTTAGTATAATAGTTCTACAAAATTCTTAATATGATTATGAGATAACGTAACAAATGTCCAACAACACAAAAATTCTGATCGTAGTTCTGACTCGTCAAAGAAAGATCTCGTCGTCGTACAGTCAGCTGAATTTTTTTATTCAAGGTAAGCAAATCCTTGAAAATGAAAAGTCGGTCAAACAGTTTTCAGGAACACCAACGTTTGAAGTTTTTACACATTAACAGTCCGACAATTTCTAGACTTTAAATACAGTACCTACAAATTATATAGTTACTAATATTAAAATTTCTTTCTTTCTTAATGATTGATTTTTATATATATATAATTTGTAACATTAATTCATTATTACATAATATAGTTCAAATCTGACAGCCGTAGTCGACGGAGGGGAATGGGAGCGGACTTGGGAGGGGAGGAGGGGAAACAGTGAAAAATGGACGGCAAAGCTTACGGTGGGAGGGTGTCCGGCGCACCTTTCGATCCCATTCAATTCGTTCAACGTCCCCAAGTTATAATAAGGGCTGTGTGTTTGGTAAGCTTACATTCTATTTTACAATCTGACCATAAATTGCACAATCTAGTGTGTTAATAAGCATGGAATTTCACAAAACTTAGATGTCGCAATCGATTTTGACAGAACAGCCATGACAGGCCGAGGGGGTGCACCTTGTAAGGGAGTCGATTGAAGTATTGATTTTCACATTGTTTTCCATGTAGGTCATACGAACTGTTAAAATAACTATGTAAATAGTTTATGAGATTATATGGTTCAAGCTCTGTCTTATGACAAGCCTTGGATGCTTGATTTTTCATATTCAACCCTATCTCTACAGACTAGCTATTCTACCTAAGAAGGCTTACACCACCCCATCCATTCATTGGGGTGTCATCTGATATTGACATTGGCTGCTATTGACTTGCTTTTAAGATAATTTTCTGGTTTTAGCTGTTTTCAATAATCGTGTTCGGCTGCATCTCGTCACAAGGATGGAAAATGGAGGGTGAAAAGGAGGTCTGTCTTTACAATAAAGACTCGAATGCCTGTAATTATGGTGTCGGCATTGGGGTCATCGCTTTCCTAGCATCGATAGGTTTCCTCGCAGGCGAGTACTTGTTCGAACAGATGTCGTCGGTGAAGACAAGAAAGCACTACGTGCTCGGTGATCTCGGATTCTCGGGTGGGTATTTTGACGAGCAAACTTACAAGTTATAGCATTGAATCATTTTAAAACCTTGTTCTCAAGGAATCCCTTTTTTTTTAATGAAAGCTCTCCTAATTTAATATCTCCTTTTTAGGTTCAAAATTTCGCATGTTCAAGTAGGTTGTGGCAACATTATGATTCTCTTGACTTGCAGCTACCCTTTTAGGGATGTTCCATGGTCAATTGACTGATCAAATACTCCTGGAGCCTTATTACCGAGATATGCGACAAGTGACAAGTGAGAAGTGACAAAATGTTCTCACATTTAGATCTCATCTCGCTTTCCGACAATTTGGTATTCCCGAGTTCCATTAGGCGACAACTCTTGCGAGATCCTAGTAGTCACCTCTTCATCCCCTCCAATGTCTACCAGTGACAACTCAGCGGTCCCTCGACGCGAGGCTAGCCAATCAAAAACCTTGTTACAAAAATGCCGTGGCGGCAGGATTCAATCTTGACGAAAAACACTGTTATCCCAAACTGCAAATGATGTTGAGTTAATAGATCCTCATATTACTATTTATATCTAATAAAAGTAATACAGTGTTCATTGTATATTTGCGTGCTCTCACGTTGTAACCATTTATTTATATTTATGTAAGCAACTTTTCGAACTTTTCGGTATAAACCTAGGTAATTATGGTTTCGCGCACTATCTGAACGTACTGACTCACTTCCAAGAATTACCCTTTTGGATCAATTAGTCATTGCCTTGCGGCCTAAACCATCCCTTTAACTTCCTTTATACAAATACTGAATGAGTCATTCGCGCATCGTCTTCAATTCAAGCATCATGCCTGCCGTAAGAGTGACGAGACAACAAAAAGAAACCTTGGTTAGGTTTATGGAAGATAATTTAGTTTTTTATAGGGGGAAATTCACCCCTTCGTTTACCAAAGAAGAAAGCCAGAAGAAATGGGAAGAGTTGGCCACAATATTGAACAGTTGTGAGGGCCCAGAGAAAGAAAAAGAAAAGTGGAAGAAGGTAAGAAAATTGTAGTATTTGCTTGCATTTAGTAGGTAGGTATCTAAATCTAAAATTTACATAATATCAATGAATATTTTCGCCTTGCAATACATAATTATGATTTGTTTTGTATTCCTTGAAATAACTTTATTAGTTTTGAATAAAATAATATTGAGAAAAAAACACGTGGCATTCATTGACTCCAATAAATAAGCCTATGGACAAAGGCAACCCCATTATAGGAGACAACCCCATTATAAATACCCCTATGGGTGTACTATAATTTCAAATTCAAGAAAATACATTTAAATAAGTAACTTATATTTATCTTATTTTGCTGTACTTTGGTTCAGTTGTTTTACAAACAAAGGAAGTTGTTTCTAATTAATTTTACTAATTTATCCATATAAAAGTAGGGACACTTTATACTTCTTTAGAAGTGGAACTAATACTTCGATTAAGTAGGCTTTATGTTTCAATATCCAACCCTAAACAATATGCAATGTATGGTTTCAGACATGGGATGACCTCAAGGGAAACGTCAAGGAGAAGGTCCGGGAGAACGAGCGGAGAATGCTCCAGACGGGAGGAGGCTCTCCACTACCCTTATTAGAGCTCAACAACGTGGAGCAGCGAGTAGCGGCACTTCTGGGGGAAGTGTTGCTAAGGGGGATCGCTGGTGTCGAGGAGGGAGGCGTAAGTTGCTTACAAAAGATACAATTTAATTTTATAATGGTCTATGTAGAAACATAAATTTCTAAACTGCTATCAAGCTTCATTGCTAAGAATTCCATGCATCTTTCCTACACATTAAATTAATGAAGAATTTTAATTCCCAATTTCAAACGTTGCAAAGGAATATTGAGCATGTGGTGTTTTACTTTGTTCGACGGATCAGACACTTGAATATAGCTCATATATGTCCGTTTCTGCTTTGCCGATTTAAGTACCTAAGCTGTATTTTTGTCCGATCGAGCAACTGCGTACAAAACTGCTATAATCAGTGTTGTTAATAAAAAATACATTCTGACTAATAGACCTCAATGTCCATTTATAAGAAGGAAATATTGGAAGAATAAAAGTTTAGTTACAAGTAACACAATTCTAATTTATGCCAACAGGAGGACTCGGAAGAGGATGATCGGCTAGTCGAGAGCAGCGAAGTGTGGCAGGATGTCTTGATTGACCCAATTACAAACTACATCTGCGAGAGAACGCTGCCGGAGACGCCAGTTGCCGGGACATCCGCTGGTCGCCCCGAGAAGAGGCCAGCTCAGAGGGAGATCCAGAGTGGTGAGTTAGGCAAATTATAATAAATAACGGTGTGTACAAGTTAATCAGTGTATTATTTCAATACCACATGAAGAATTTTTACATCAAATTTCACAAAACATTTTGAGTGAAAATGCTCTAAAATGCTCCACGGGTTCCCTTAACAAAAATGTTTCTCTAAACCGGCGGGAGAATGTAACACATTGAAGAAGGTGGTGATTTAAACGTCCCACCCTTCATGTTATACAAACTTTCTAATCTTAAAGTCGTGGAATTTGCATAAAAATTCCGATTTAATTGTATATATATCATTCATAAATAAAGAACAACATAGAAACATTTTGGTTGTTATTACAATTCTAAAAATTACTAGTCAGACTAACGTACCTACCAATGGTTAGAGCAACATCAAGTTGTAAAAAGCTATGCCTACTTGTAGGGAAATTCTTGTGCTGCACAAGCACAATATGGATTCCCACTATGACATCAATATAATTTTATATTGATATCTTATTTATTTACACAGTTAATGGGATATTTCATCCTATATTCATTACAACAAATATGTCAACACTTTCATATGATATAATATTTGAATCTCCTTCCAAAACAAAATGTAGGTAGGTACATAGAAAATTTGGCATACAAATAATTTTGTTTAATTCAAACACTTCTGCATCATATATAAAAAAATGCAATCTCTTTCATGCAAATTTTGTGTGTCAATTGAAAAATACAGTAATAGGTACTCAAAAGAAAACTAAATGAAATTGTGAAAATGATTATGCTGGTCTTGTCAACACAATGTCATACCAAGAACATTTAGCTTAAACGCTTTTGGTATCTATGTAATAATTCAAAATAGATAGTTGTAAGAACTGCGGTACCTATGTTAATTACTGCTAGTAATCGGTATGCTAGTAAGAATGTTAAAGGAGATACATTCGCAAGCTATGTAATATTTATTGTTCACAACCCTTCAATGGTGATTGAATTCAGAATCAAGTACTACATATTCAGACCTACCTATCTTTAGTCATGAAATAAAAATAAAATAACTATGATTGCTCTTGAAGCATGACCTATCTGTAGTCATGAAATAAAAATAAAATAACTATGATTGCTCTTGAAGTCTCTATAAATTACACCCAATTGGCAATTTCCAGAAGTAAAACAAATGGCGAATCGAGAACTATTATTAAAAATAAAAATAAGAGCAAGAAAAACTCTATGAATCATCAGAATCATTCCAATGCCAACTAATTTCACAATGATTGCTCTTGAAATTAATAACCAAAAAATTTTGCTAATTAATTACAAATGGTTGAATCAATGGAGAGTGAAAAATTATGCATTTATATCAAATGTCCAAACATAGCGTGACATACTCCTTGAAAATTAAAACTAAAATATATCTACATGATTGTTCTAGGGAGCCAAGCATACCACCTCCCGACGCTGCCCACCACCAAGAGGCGGCGTTCGACTGTAAGTGCCAGTGTCTCCGTGGAGGATGAGTTGGCGGCGTCGCACAAGGACATGGCCAGCGCCAACCTCGAGATGGCCAAGTCCCTTGGCGAGATGGTTGGAATCATGAGGCAGAGCGCTGAAATGAATATAGCGCTGATGAGTGAGGCGGTGGCAGCACTTAACAGCCATGCGAGAAGCATGGAAGTAATTGCCCAACATTTGTCAAAATAAAATTTATGTGGCTAAGTACCTAGTCTATCTCAATTATTGATATATTTACCTTCACACAGCAAAATGTCTCTGAACCAGACGGGCACGGTGCCTCTGGCCTGTGGTCTGCTGCCCACGTCCACGCCCCTCCGGTAGGTTGTCCGCCATGTCTTCCATCCCCAAGTCCCCCAAGTCGTCATCCTCATCGTCATCTTGCTCGAGAGGAAGCCGGTGGTGGATGCACATGTTGTGCAGCACCACACAGCTCATGACAATTCTCGCAGCCTTGGGAGGCGAGTAATGCAACGTCCTGCTCTTCAGCAAGCAGCGCCACCTTGCCTTCAGCAGGCCGTTGCATCTCTCGATGACGGCCCGCGCTTTCGCATGCCTTCGGTTGTACCGCTCTTCAGGAGAACCAGCAGCAGCGTTAGCGATCGGGACCATCATGTAGGCTTCCTGCATGTAGCCTCCGTCACCTTGGCACACATCATAACAAAGTTTTAATGAGAGAGCAAACACATTTGATTTATTTTCATCATTTAACAGTGTCAACATTTATCATTTAACAAACTTGTGGTATAAAATGAACTAATTGAATTCCGTTGCACATTCTGAAATTACAACGGGTATGTTAGTATGTAGTTCTACTCCACCTACCGATGAGCCACGAGCTTTTGTCATTTTCACGTTCCAAGTTCCGGGAAATGCGGCTGCTCCGAAAAATATGCTGGTCGTGATTTCTTCCAGGGAACTTGGCGTTTGCATTCGTAATCATTTCATCCATGTTACAAACCTGTAAAATAAATAATGTACTATTTAATTTAGAAACAATAATTTTTCAACTTTAATATTGCACAACAGGAATGAAGTTAGCTTACTAATTGCACGTTTAGGCTGTGGTAGAGTTTACGATTGATGAACTGGTGCTCTTGATAGTCGGGATGGTTGACTGGTGGAGCGATGATGGCAACGTGGGTGCAATCTATCGCCCCGACTACACCAGGAAACCCATGAGCATCTAGAAACCTAAATTGAGTGGAATGTACCGGCATTAGTTTCATATCTGTGATATATTTTTTTAAATAACATTAGGGTTGAACAGAAAGAAAAAAAAATTTTATCCAGCTATTATAAATCCTGTCACCATTCCCAACTCAAACAATGCAAGATTGAAGAGATGCAAAAGAATTCCATGACTCAGGATGGATATCAAGATATCTATTTACATAGATATATAATATTGTTTCACTAGTTCACAGTTCACAGCAATTTTTCCATAGTTTAATCATATTTTAAAATTATATGGTTGTGAAAGAAAGATACCTATTAAAAAGAAAGGAGAGCAAATAGAACAGAAATTAAGAAGACAGAAATTGGGTTAAATAAAATAAAGAAATATTACCAAGCAAGTAAATCATTACTTCTTATTTATGTACTATTGCTGAAAGCATTTGGCACCCAGAGAGATGTTTGGTCAGCTGTGACGTCATGTGCAATTACAGGACAGCTAATTAATTATGAAACATTACCTGAAATTTGAAAGCAACAATGTAGGTATTTACTGAGGTAAATTATAATTGTATTCTATATAATATGCCGATGATACCCAAGTTTATACCTCTGGGAAAGTTGATCATGTTTTGGAATTGTCAGAGAACCTAGTAAATGACCTGCAAGCGGTGCATGAGTGGTCGTGCTCGAATAGCCTATGTCTCAATGCAACGAAAACCATTGTATTGCCTGTAGGTAGCGTTCACAACCTGGCAAGGATGCCAGAAAATCCAACAATATTATTGAATGGGGTTAAAGTTGCTGTACAGAATTCAGCGAGGAATCTTGGTCTCGTCATTGATTCTGCTTTGACGTGGGAAGATCATGTAGCGAAAGTATGTGCCCAATCATTTGCAACTCTTGCCTACTTGTATAAGTTTAAGGATATGTTATCTACTGACATTAAACTCACACTGGTAAATTCATTGATTCTGTCTAATATTGATTATTGTGATGTCGTATACATTGGGGTGAGAAAGAAGCATGGAGCCAGAATACAGAAGGTTCAAAATTCTTGTATTAGATTTATTTTTGATCTTAAAAGGTGTGATAGTATTTCAGATGTTTTAAATTCTAATAATATTTTAAATATGTTGAATCGACGGTATTGCCATCTTTTAAATGTTACGTTTTTGGTATTGATGCAAAAGGCACCGTCTTATCTGTTCAATAGACTAAACCCAACATATAATAAACGAACTTTAAACTTATTAACACCGTTACATAAAACACTTGTTGGCCAAAGTTCTTTCTCTGTAATTGCTCCAACACTTTGGAATCGACTGCCATTGTCAATCAAAATGACTGAGAGTCGCACTGATTTTAAACAAAGTACGCACACATTTTTATTGTCATTGCAGAAGACGAATAAAGATCTAATGAATGTTTGAATTTCATCTTGTATGGTGTGATGTGTGATGTATGTGTGTGTTTTACTTTTTGACTACTAAACTGAAGAAGTTTATTGTATTTTATAACTTGCTATTGACTCATGTTGTGTTTATTTTTATTAATTTTTAATAATTAAATGCAATATGTATTATACTTAATAAACACAAAGAAGAAGATAATATACCAGGAAACAACTTAGTAAAATACAAATATTTGAACAGAAACACTGGTACAGCGGACTCTTTTTATTTTTATTTCTTGACAATACCAGTGTTTCTGTTCAAATATTTGTATTTTACTATGTATTATACTTGTAATTATGGTTAGGTGGAAGAGCCACTGAGGTGGAACCTCGCCATATTGAACTTGAGAGAATATTTTTTTGTTATTTTAAATCCCACTTGTGGAATATTTTGTATTCTGTTGGTGATTTCAAATAAAATGAAATGAAATAAAATGAAATGAATATTTTGTTTTGTTTAGAACAAGGCTAATTCCTCTAATTGGTACCTACTATCTTCAGCTAAGCTGCTATCCAGGATTTGTACATGTTCATAGGGTTGAATAGAAAGACTTGAAAGAAAGCAAGGCTAGGAGGTTGGTAAGATAGTAGAAAGTTCATTTGTAGAAAGTTGTTTGTGATTTGTAGTTTGTAGAATTTGATAGTTTGATAGTGTAGTTTCTACACTTTGATAGTGTAGAAAGTTCACCAATGTTTAATATAAGGGATGGCCGTCTGCAAATTTACTGGTAAATTATTGTACATTTACCAATAAAGCATTTAAAAAAAAAATGGTGAAAGTATTTTTAAATCCTGTGGATTACCATGTTGTTGGATTTCACCTCAATCACTAATAATTTAACTTGTTTTCTCTGTCTCAGGCCAGTTTTACAATGCCCCGTTAAAGTTAACATTAGGATTTACTAACAAACAAAAGCTCGGAGCACTTCCGAGTAGCTCAATGAAGAACTGCCAACCAACTGCCAGCCTTCCTGCAGATCTCAACAGCGTCCATGACAACATCACGATGCAACTCGAGTCGGAGAGGAAGCTGCCATTCCTGGACTGCCTGGTGCTCAAGCGCGCAGACAGTACACATTGTACAAGACGCACCTGCACGCGTCGTCGCATCATCATCCAGCTCAGAACTCGCTCACCACGCGCTCCAGCGACGACCGCATCACATCACCTTTCACAGTAGGCGAAAGCTCTATGGAAGGCGCTGCTCAGCAACGGCTACTCCAACCGCGACTTCTACAAGGCGTAGAACAGGAAGTCGAGCACCGCCCATCGACCCAGCCAGACTCGCCTTCCTGCCCCATGTCCGAGGAGGCCATCAACATAGAACGCCGCCCGCACAACTTGAACACGCGAGACGACTCAATCAGGCTGCAACATGCCTGGAAGCCGGTCATGGCGCAGATCCTCGTAGCACCGGACGAGCCGACACCTCTCCCACCGACCATCGCGGACTCGACGACCCAGGGACCTCGGACATGCAGCCGTGTCAGAGCCCAGAAACTGACTAGTCAGCTGACAAGACAACCCCTCCGTTACCCCCCCCCCCCCCTCCTACACCTCACCCACACTCCTAGTCCTATTAGTCAGTCCAAATTTCAGTCCAAATTTTCCCAATGGATCGCCTACTTGCGACAGTAGGCATCTTAAAGCCGGCTTTTCCATCTACAGCCCAGCCAGGCAGCCGGAGGTTGCGGGAAGCAAATCGCGTGCAACGTCGCTGCAAACGGCCCTTTTAAGCACAAGACAGAGCAGCTACCGCACCGGACCCAGAAACAACAGAGATTTCTGTAATTTTCTTTTACAGCTGAACGACAACTCATGGGATAGAAACATATACATCTAAGTTGGTTGACTACAAAGTTGACTGATTGCTAATCTTCCACACAAGTTGTTGATATTGTTGACAATACAATAGAGGTGTACACCTAAATGCTCATTGGTCGAAACTAGGTGATATCATGACACCAAAGACTAGCAGTATAGCAGAGAAGTCGAGACGTAAGGTTCTTCACGAACATTCTTACCTTCTCTTTGTGGCCATTTTCTCAGCTTCGGTGGAAGGCCGCTTTATCCACCTCCGCACAAGCACTCGGCAAATGGCTTTGCTGACTTCATTGATGGCGTTGCTGATGGAAGGCTGGCTCATTCCTAAGAATTCATTTTCTGCCACGTCCAGCTGATGGCTTCCACGGGCATAAAATCGCAGAGCGGCTAGTACCTATTAATTAACAATAATAGAAATTATAGTTATTCAACCTATTCAGTGGACAAAATTGATGAACTAACCATGTTTGAGGTTATGATTCTGACGTTCACTTGACATGTTGAGTACTTCCTTGATGATTAATTGACATGTCAGCGTAAAGTTTACTTCTTAATTACCACTTGGAATTGTATTACAATACTTAATGAGCTGAAATATAGTGAAAACAGTGTTGAACAAACCTTGGCGCCATTTGAAATGCTTGACGTGCGTTTTGTTGGACCCAATTGCACGTCCAAATCGGCTATTAACTGTTGCGCAAGAACTATAGGCAGGCGGAATCTTGCGCGGAACCTTCTGTCAGTTAGCTCAAAAGCGTCCCGACGCACATTATAAATTCGTTCTTGCCGATTTCTTCGTTGATTACGACGAATAAAAAACAGGGCAAGCGCCATTTCTTCACTTCTCGCTTGTGAATTTGAGTTGTCACTACCGTAATGGGAGGTGAGAAATAAAAGTGACATTTTCTCACCTAGGCGACTAATTCAGATCTCGGGAATAGCAATCCACCATCTTGAGTGAGAAAACCAAGGTTGTCGTCGATTTTTGTCACTTGTCACTTGTCACTTTTTCAGTAATAGGGCTCCGGGTTGCTGCATCTGTCTTGTGTTGTTAAAATTGTTATTTTGTTTTTGTACTTGAGGAGTTTAAATAACTATCTATAATTATAGAAATACAAAGTTACTATGAGCTCCCAGCAGAGCCCAGCTAATCTACTGGCAACAGTTGATCGTGACAAAATCTATCAATGGATTGTGGAAATAACAAATCCTGAGACCCGAGAAAATGCTCTTCTGGAACTTAGGTTAGTATATTTTTCACAAAAATCGTACCTACTATTTACGGTAATCTCCAACTAAAATCACTACATACTCATCTCTGTCCCTCAAGCCTCAACAATGTTACGTCTCCGCATATCTCGATTGTGTGTTTAGCCCTCACACCTAGTCTAAAATTTCTATTACCTAGAGGGTCATTGTCCCTTTAAAATATCATTTATCTGTCTATATCTAGGTAGTAGGCAACAGTCTGCACCTATAATAAAATTATAGTATTTATTTTTAGTACTTTGTTGCTGAAAATAAGGCTGAAAATAAATAAAACACTTATTTTTGTCTTGATATATTCTGTAACAGTAAGAAGCGAGAGGTCGTGCCTGACTTGGCTGCGATGCTATGGCACAGTTTCGGAACTGCGGCCGCGTTGCTCCAAGAGATCGTCAACATCTATCCGGCGATCAACCCTGCGACGTTAACTGCCCACCAGTCGAACCGAGTCTGCAACGCTCTTGCTCTACTTCAGTGTGTTGCATCTCACCCAGAAACTCGTTCGGCGTTTTTACAAGCACACATCCCACTATTCCTCTACCCGTTTTTACACACTGTCAGCAAAACACGGCCGTTTGAATATCTCCGTTTAACTAGTCTTGGTGTTATTGGAGCCCTGGTCAAGGTTAGTGGATCAGTATAATGTTTTTACCGCAGCCGTCTGTATACTCGTCGTTCGTCCCTCCCTCCTCCTGTGAGCTGCCTGTCGTCTGAGTAGTTCCTCAACTGCCGTCCCGGGATGGGGTCACCACCGTCGCTTCGTTATTTAAATGCGCGACGGTAGTGACCCCAACCCGGGACGGCAGGTTTGGAACTACAATTTCTACTCGGACAACAGGCAGCTCACAAGGAGGATGAACGAACGACGAGTGTACAGACGGCTGTGGTTTTTACAATCCCACTAGAAATACCTAGCCGAGCAACGCCCATTTCAATACTGCAATAGACCTGGTTACTAGGTAACAGACCTCTATCTTGTTTATTTCACTGGTTCACAGGAAATTTGTCAATATTTGAATCGTATTTTGGTATCAAATAAAATACTTAACCTACTCAAAGAATTTGTGCACTAGTTAGACTTTGTTCAGTTGTGGTGAGTGGTGACTGACATAATATGCAGTGTAGGTACCTACCTAGGTTACTACAGAAGCATTAAGCATGCATTGTCATTTCAAAATTATAACAACTTATTTTACAGTAGGGTACTACCTACTTAACTTCATTGAAGAACTGGCTCTAAAGTGACCCATGCAGTTTGATCTGTGTCGGACTTTCAGTAAGCTTGAAGATTCAAGCAAGGACAGAAATCCTTCATTCATGGCTTTATGTCAAGGTCACCTGGCTTGACATGCAAATTTTCTGTAAAACTCTGTAGGTATGGCCCACTAAAAGAGATGGAATTATTCCTATTAATTTACCGTGTCGTAGTAGTACCTGCACTGCTAAATTTTCTTACAACTCTCTCTGTAATCAACCAAAACCCAACCAAAATAAATGATTTAAACGTCATGGATGTATCTTCAAATATTTCACCCTCATGTGATGTGATGTTTAAATGGAGTTGTTTCTTCAGACGGACGAGCAAGAGGTGATCACGTTCCTCCTCACGACCGAGATAATTCCGCTGTGCTTGCGCATCATGGAATCCGGCTCGGAACTCTCGAAGACTGTTGCTACGTTCATCCTACAGAAGATCTTGCTGGACGACAGCGGATTGTCTTACATCTGTCAGACTTACGACCGATTCTCACATGTCGCCATGATTCTGGTGAGAACTGAGGCTAGAGGCTACTTAACCATATTCATTTAGCTTTAAGTAATACTTGTCCCTAAGAAGGTCTTGTTATGTGAGAAATAAGCGTGGTTCTTCAAAGTGTTTTTTTAAATTTTTCTTGACAAAACAGAATTTTAAAAAAATCAAAAGAACCAAAATTCAATCGAAAGCAAGGCACTCTTCAACTTGATAATGACACACACTGGAGTTAGGGTTGGCACCCGGTAAAATTTACCGGTAAATTTACCAATTATTAATTTACCGGTAAAAAAAATGGTAAATTTTGTTTTTTTGATCCTCTCCAATGTATGAATAGAGATATCAAATTTTAAGTAAAAACTATAAGTAAACTTCAGTGTGACAACATTAGCAGTTAGGCATATTTTACGTTGATTTTTGGTTGGCCTCAATCATTCAGAATGATAACTCCATCCATACGATTACTTCCAATGTCGGAATCTCTCTTCAGGTTTGCTTGTTTAGCAGACACAGATTGTAACTTGATCAAATTGTTGGTCGACAATTCCTCTTATGGGAGAATAGAACAGGCAACATACTACACTAGATTGGTCGAATCAATGCTATTCGGCTATGCTAGTATGCTTAGTATTGCTATGCTATCATCCCTTATCAATATGGAGTATTGTCATTATTAACATTGATTATAGATGTAAGTATTGTTATTGTCCTGACTGCAGTAATCTTTGTAAATGGGTCAAATAATAAAGTAGGGTCATTTTTGTATTTGGTATAGTCATGAATTGGCATCTGCCATCATTTTTCAAAATTTACCGCTGACCGGTAAATTTACCGATTTTTTCAGACCCGGTAATTTAAGTGCCATCCCTAACTGGAGTACAATACGACCTCTGGTCCTCAAACTGTTAAAAACAAAATCTTTCATAAAATAATTGTATTTTTACTTTACCGAGGTCTTGAGTATCTTTGGGTTCCATGAAGATGTGCGATTTTAAAATGTGCATATAGGCTGATGTTGGAACTTTCAGAAAACAAGTGCACTTTGCAACTGGTTGTATTGTGTAGTTCCGCTGCACTTGGCATACATTTATTATTTAGTTTCACATTATACCTTTTTACTGAGCAAGCCATTTTTCTTGCTAGCTGTAACATGGTCGGGTAGGGACACTTCACACTGGCCTTGTACTCCGGTGGTCGTGGGTTCGATCCCCAATACGGACGGCTGACCGTATTGAGAGAGATAAATGCTAGGAAAGTTCCCTTAATAGGCTTCTACTACCTCCTTTCCACCATCCATCCTTGCA
Organism: Leuctra nigra; assembly: GCA_934045905.1. NCBI lineage: Eukaryota > Metazoa > Arthropoda > Insecta > Plecoptera > Leuctridae > Leuctra > Leuctra nigra. The sequence continues at coordinate 18,718,236 of OW203766.1, read as the reverse complement.
GTATCTATCTCCATATCATAATCAAAACCATTCATTCTTCGTCTAGTGGCAAACCAGTAACGACTAGACAAATAAACTAGCATCGTGTAAGCTTTGTATAGTGTCGTCAAGGACACTATTAATATCAGATTGGAAGTAGTAGTTTGGTTGTGACACCCTGTGTGCTTAGGTACTTTGGTTTGGTTTGGTTTGGTGAGAAAAATTAATTGTTTTCACTTTACTTGAAAATAAAATCACAGAAGATCAAATATATATGTACAAGTTGGTCATTCATAGGTTAAAATTGATATTCATTATTCAGTGAGCTGCCTATGCGTTACTAATTGACATTGTTTTTCTGTCCCAGGGTAAAATGGTGTTGTCTCTTGCAAAGGATCCGTCAGCTCGCCTTCTGAAGCACGTAGTTCGTTGCTATCTTCGCCTTTCTGACAATCCAAGGTATGTAAACAACAAAACTCTTGTTGAAGTGTCACTGTATTTACTGCTTCTTTCTGATTGGTTGGTTACGATATATAAAGCTACCTAGCTCTAGCTCTGAATAAAAATCTCGTTAGAAATACATAAGTAGGTACACCGTACACATGATATTAATGCTAGAACAAAGTAGGCTTCTACACCTCAGCTAGTAGGCTTAAACTTGATTAGCGAACTATTAAACACGAACAAAGGACCCCACCAATCAATTTCTTATCATGACAAACGAAAGACAATTCAAGAATTTGCTTGGTCGCTTGTCCAGCCACCGTGCAAAACATTGAGTATGATACAAATGATCAATGATTTGATTGGTTACCAGGTCATAGGAATTATGACCCCTAAATAGTTTTGGATGGATTAATTAATTACCGAGAAGGAAGGTGGACCTCTTCAAAAATGTTGATCCTCAGATGAGGATTCTAGATTAATTACCTAGCAGTAGTAAACTTGTTGAATTTTGATGATGACTGACAAGACTGATGACTGTTTCAAGAGTTTGTGTTCGTGAGGCAGGTTCAGTTAAGTTCCGGGCAGCCCACAGAACAGACCCAACATTCAAACACAGGCTGTAAGCGAGGGAAGTAACCAATCAAACTGTTGAATGGCATCGTGAGATCAAAGTCAAGCCCATCTGTGTGCAGATGACAACCTTCGTTTAGTTTGCTCTGTGAATTTAAGTAGTAACCTACAAGGAAAACGCACCATGTATATCTAGTTTCAACCCTCCGTCCTCCCTTTCCATTATTTACGTTAGATTAAGCTCGTCCCCCTCGACCGGTAACATGGGAAAAGTTGTTTGAATGTGGGGGGGGGGGGGGGGGGGTGAACTGAGGGAAAACATTTCACCTACGGGCACGGCCGAGTGTATAAGTGATAAGTGATCCATTTTCGAGCACGAGTAGCTGGAGTAAAAATAAAACTAATTTGTAAGTGATCAAGGTGTACTTGATCAATGGATCAATGATAACAATTTGAAATAAATTAAAATTGGCAAATTTTCAACAAATTGGAGGATTTTGTTTTAAGAATCTAGTCAAGTTCAGGATCAGATCAATATATTGATTGACTTATTGGCTGGACAGTACAGACAACTTAAGAGCAGGAATGTGCTTAAAGAGTACCTTCATAATCTGTACCTACCAATGGCTCCCAAGTCTGATAATTGATAAACATGGATAACGATTGTGTTCTCGTGTTGCACAGAGCTCGCGAGGCGCTGCGCCAATGCCTGCCCGACCAACTGCGCGACGCAACGTTCGTCGCGTGCCTCCAGGACGACAAGTCGACCAAGCACTGGCTCGCGCAGCTGCTGAAGAACCTCGAGGCCGGCCCGTCGGTTGCCGGGGACATCAGAAACTCCTCGCCTCTTGCCGTTTAGTAATTCTCCTTGTGCACTTGCTCCATCTAACGAGGCTCGTTCACATCGACTGACCAGAACGGAACGTAGTTTACCTGACTATAATCAGACGTGAAAAACATGAGAATGCCATTCGGAGATGAGTTTCGAACGTTTAATTGTTAAGGTGCTACAAGCGCAAGCGATTTGCCGTTTGTTGCAGCACTTTTTTGGATACGATTGGAGGCAAAATGGGTTGACGAAATTATTTGAAATTTTAATTATATAAAAGACAAACTTAGAGTTATCACTTTGACTTTGTAAATTTTAAATTTTTTGATTTGTTAATTAATCAAAACTAACTAATTGAGAAGAATTTACATAGTAATAATTAGTTCATAGTTTATTTTTGGTGAAAAATTGTGTATTTTCTTGTCTCAATGTGTGCCGTAGGAAATTTAATTTTAAAAATTTGCCAAGGGATAACTCTAAGTTTGTCTTCTATTTAATCATGATTAAAATTTGAGATCAATTGGTTCACAAGTATGGTCTCCAATCGTATTGGAAATTTCATAGTTTTGATGAAAAAGTGCTACTAATATACAATCAAACGGATTATGTAAACATCAGCAAAGTTACACCCACTTATGAAACAATTTTTCCCTCTCAATAGTCTAAACCGGCCGAGCGCTTGTATCACCTTAATAAAATTTTAATATCAGAACCCAAGTCAAAACAGTAATTGTTTATACTTTTTACAGGATTTTGTAATACTTTCTCAATGTTTTTTACTGAATGATAATTGTTTTTTTGTAATGATTCTAGTATCTTTTGATGCCAGGAGCATTTTTGTTGTAGGATTTAAGAAGCCTGCGTAAGCAAACGAGAAAAGCACTGTTCGTCAAAGTGTTATTTTGTATTTTCTCTTCATGATAAAATTTTAAAAAATCAGATAGTAACGGCCCATTACAGCTTAACAAACTAAATAATGCCGCAAACTGCAGTATTTTATGACACTTGGTAGGACTTCAAAGTGTTAAATACGATTATTTTAACACTTTGAGGTCGTAACTCGTAACAGAGGTCAAATTGTAATCCAGTGTGTGGCATTATTTAGTCTATTAGGCTGTAATGGGTCGACACCAACGTCTATACAATACTCTCTTATAAAGGTTGATCCGAACGAGGGATTTCAGTGTTCGGAAGTATTCGGCTTTTCCCACTTCGTGACGTCAACACAGCCGGCAACTGCTTGATAGTCTGTATGCGCTGGCATGTGATTTAGATAGAAATGTCCTACTCCATGACGTCACAGAGTAGGACAAAGCCGAATACTTCCGAGTACTGAAATCCCTCGATCGGTTCAACCTTTAGAAGAGAGTATTGTATAGACGTTGGGTCGACACTATCTGAATATTTTAAATTTTGTCTGCGTGCAAAAAGAAATTTCAAAAAATCGCTTTGACGAACGGTGCTTTTCTCGTTTGCTTACGCAGGCCTCTATTGTACATACATCACTGTACAGGTTCCCAGGAACAAATGGGGTGATATCTGATTTTATTGACCTTCAATTGAATTGCAATTGATGACATTATATTCTATTTTCCATGCTTATAATCTGGCATGGTACTTGTATATGTGTACTTGCAATTGATTTAGTCATGATGTTTCCAGTCTTGGGTGCAATAAGTTGGTATTTAGTAAGAGTTTATCTCGACAACATTTTGTATCGGTATTTCTCTCCCCGATAGACCTCGCTAATGATCTTACCTGCTGCACGAAATATTTTCAGTTGTAGTAAATAAGTAAAATCTAATTAACATTCTCTAGTAGGTCTATAAAATCTTTGCTGTGAAGGGATAGTGATGCGCTGCTTTTGCGGAAACCGACGTAATTACTATTCTAACATATTTGTCCGACTCCAATGATTCTTATTTCCCACCCCACAGGCATATTTGCATCCGGTGAAATACGCTGGCCGTTTCATCAGTCAACTTGCAATGGCATTCTTCCTCTTCTTCCTAACCTGCTTCCTACCCAGACGTTACAAACAGACTTCCACGCAAGAGAATTGTGCAAAGTGAGGTTACGAAGATGAAGAGAACCTACTTCATACCCAGTTTGATAATAACTTTTCGCCTGGTACTTTCTTTGCGAGTGTCCTAAAATTGTGTGGGTGAACTTTATGGTGATGGTAAATGACATTGAAAGAAATATAAGTTTAATTCGATGGACTGTATTTAAAAATTGCCTTCCGTGTTTATGAAATGTTATGGAATTTGCGGTGTCCGTGCCACACTGGATGTGCCACCGTTCTCGGAGAAGTCCCGCTCTGGGCACCGTTTCTATTTATGTGAATTGAAACGCTTATTTTGATAGAAGGGCACGCATGCAACATAATTTGTAAATAACTTGAAATATATGCAGTTATGAGTGTGTGTATTGAAATAATGATATTGTCATATGTAATAAGTAGATAATTTTATGATTTGAATGAATTGAACTCAGTGAATGTAAAAATAGTCAATATAAAATGAAATTATAATAAAATTTTGACAAATTTCTATAATAAAATGTAAATAGTGACAGTTCAAACTGATGATGTTTTTGAACTTATTATACCTCAGTTCAGATATCTTACTCCGATTCCTTTGTCATGATTATAACAACTGAACTGTGTACATGTTGTATGTGGATGTCAAATCATTGATATCAAAATTTCTGTTGAAAGTCAAATAAATGATAATTGCAGATTAGTGCTTACCAGCATACAAATCGGGAAGAATTGTTAAATCTGTTATTTTAGTAATGCAAATCGTAAGAACTTGGTGGCTGGATCAATCGATATAGTATACACAAATATTTTTTCTTGAAAATATAAGTTCAAAAAACGTTTTCCAATATTTCAACTACTAGTATATTTAAGTATGAAGGATTACTTAAATGTCATGTAGTTTGAATCTCTCCCAATAATGAGTTTTCAATTTTATGTCTAAACTTTAACTTTTAAAATAGCACACGTTGGTATTGTTTTCAATTTTTTTCCTGAAAGTACGTCCGTATCTACAAGAAAAAAGTTTTTTGTTCATATCTATCGGCACAAAAAAAATAGAACTTCAAAATTTTGCATTTTACTTGGCTGCCATAAGATAACATAGGGGAGGAAACTCAAATTATCTCAGAAACTAGACTCACGATAAGTGTATACTTTTTTAATGGATTGTGTATGTCATGAAAATAATAAGTACACAAAAAAATTATGAAGATCTGAGTCTATGCCTTGATCGATCCAGCCACCTTAATAAGTAGTCTAGGGAAAATGACAGAATTAAAATTAAACCGATTCAAAATTTAAAACGATTGATTTTCTTTACTTTTTAAATTTATAATACTATAATAATTTTAAAATGTATAATACTATAATAATTTTAAAATGTATAATTTCCAATTCCATATGCGGCAGTGCATAAACGACTTCACACTAAAACTTATTTTGACACCCCCCCCCCCCCCCCCCCCCAAGAAGCACGTCAAAACACAATCTCTTCCCCCCACTCCTTCCCAAATAAAAGAATTAGTCTGAATTCAAAATTTATCAGAATGTATTGTTTTTAGCGAAATTGCAGGTTCTGACTGATATATCAACTGAAATTAAAACATTAAATTAGTACGTTACTGTTTACGGAACAGGTATGGCTGAGTGGTATCGCTCTGAACTTGTATTCCGGAGGCCCGGGTTCGATTCCCGTAGCCGTCCTTCCTGACTGGGGTTTTTTCGTGGTTTTCCCTCAGTCGACAGGCAAATGCCGGGAAGGTACCCTACTAATAGGCCACGACCGCCTCCTTCCCGCCTTCCATCCTTACCTACTCTTCAATCATCATCATAATCATTCATTCGTCGCCATTAGCCTCGCTGCAGAACAGTGCGACGTTAAGCCCCAGACAAAAAAAAAATAAATTAAAATGCATATAGAAATAAATGTCTATAACGAAAGTGATATCCTACTTGCTCCAAGTCCAGCCTCCTCTCCCGTAAGTGTGACGTCTATCATGCAGCCCCTATGTGATGTGATACGTTTGGTACATCAAATCATTGATTACATCAAATCACAAAAATATATGTAATAATATGGAAATAAAACATTGAGTAGGTATCAGACACGACGTACTGCTCGAAATTGGTTAAAATACAGTATTTTTCTCTGCCAGGTTTTAGGCCACTCTTGGCAAAATCGGTCAAACCCCCTCGTGGCTCGTTCCCTCGTTTATACTAGCCCTTCCATTGTATTCGACTGAGTGAGAGCTATCTGAATTTCCCGTAACCCCTTCCCCACTCTTCCTTTCTGAGGGAAGTACAAAATAGTACAATTACTATGGACAAGAGCCATGGTAAATCCAAAGATAGTACTACAACAAGATGAATTCCAAATTACATAAAAGCCTAAGCCCCCCCCCCCAACCGCTAAGTGGTCTAGGGACCCCCTCACCCCGATTCCCAGTCGAACTCGACAATATATTTTGGGCACGTGGGTATAGGCAGAATGACAGTTTAAAGAAAGTCAAACAAACAATTAAAAAGAGCGACAAATAAAAGCTAACAATAGTACACGTGGCACAAGAAAAAACGGTACCTATACGAAAGAAAATAGTTTTGATGCGTCACGATTAAGTCTATGCTAACTCTGCGAAATAGTAATATTTTTACTAGCTCTGAATTCATTGATAATTGACAAAGGGAACTGACCAACAATTTGTTTCTTTTTACCTTGGCCATTAGGTATGTTTTTCATTTAGGCAGACATAGTAAACCCATTCATAATTGAGCTTTGAGTTAATTTAAGAAATAATTGGCAGCTAAATCACAACGAATTCCAAAATAAAATAACAAACATCCAGAAAAGTAATAAAACATAGCTTTGTAAAACCGTTTTTAATTGCTACTAAACTAGACGTGAAATCGCTCTAAATCTCTCTCCCATTACACAACAAGAACACGCGGGAATAGTGGCGATGTTTCCACATGGAATAGTACAGCGCATCCCGAACTCTCCCGCGCCCGTTCCGTTAAGGTTAGTGTGCGAAGGTTCGTGCAGCTCGGTGGATGCTTGCTCAGCAGCAATCCGTTCCTTCTCTGTTGCCCGGGATCGCTCGTGTTTCCCGCACCCTGCCGTGCGTGCGTGCGTGCTGTGCGTGTGTCACCCGCAGAGCCAGAGTAACAGGTGATTATGTAGTTCAGAGGCAGCTGAAATTGGAATTAAATAATTGATGTGTGGGGCTGTGATTTTGGAATTGAAGTGTAGTACTAATTAATTAGATACATTGATTTTATTTATGTTACATTACACTGGATGGTCAGTATAATATTGAAATAATTTTTCAAGTGAGCTCATTTCATGTGAACTTGCAATTTAAAATCAATTTTGTAAACTCTAATAATTGGCTGACTATCCTACTAACTTCTGAGCTTGTTTCTATCTGACTATGATTTTATAGAATACTGGTGAATACTGTGGCGTATGGTTATAATATTATTCATTGACAAACATAATTTTATATTTCGTATTTTAAATCTTTTGTTATTTTAATTAAAAGCTGCACCCCGAAATAAAGTTTTTTGATTTTGTATTAATTTCGCAAAACTTTTAGACCATTGTAAATAATTAATATTTGAAAAATCGAATCGTTGATTCGTATATTTATTGAATTGACCTAAGAAATAAGTTAGGTATTTATTAAAAAAATAATATTTTTTTCAAACTCGACTCTATGTAGAAAAATTGCGATATTTTACTTTTAAGTCGAGTTATAAGCACACCATTTGCATGTAAGTCTGCATTTTTATACAATAGATCGCCCTCGAATTCTTTTAATGGTATTCGAGTGGTACCACGTGACTAAACATAAAATGCACGAAATTTGCCAAACTACTGAAATGTATTTTCCTCATTCGATAAGTGATTCTACAACCCACTTTACCATTTTCGCCTCCAATATTTTGGTCCCGAATTTTTTTTACGAAATATTGCTTTGCATAAAAAAATCGTATAGAGACCGCAATTTTCACTCTACAGACTTGCAAGTGTGTTGTCTTCGTTATGAATAGGCGAAGAGGGCACTAAGTTTCTTTTTGTCAATAACTTGATATCTAACCTGGCCACAGTCACCAAAAAATGTGGGTTTTCTCGACGAAAAATCCGGTATCTACCGACTTTATTTTAGAAAAATAGCAATAAAAATACAGAAAAAGACTTTAGTACTCCCTAGAAGTGATTATTCATGCCAAGTTTCAGCTTGCTATGTTAAACGGTTATTCAGTTTCGATCTTCGATCTTTTCTGTGAATCGTCTTGAACCAGTTTTGATCGGCCCGGATTTTTTTGACTATGGGTTGATCTGCTAAATATCGGTCTCAGCTGACATCTACTTACAATATTTGCCCTGAAATTAAAAGTCATACCCCCCCCCCCCTCCCCCCCCCCCGGAAATCGGAATCCCATTGATGCAAAACAAACAATTTACTAAGCTGACTCCTACTTTCAAAATCATCAATCAATCAAATTGATGCAATTACTTTAATTTCATTAATCTTATCTCGTATTACTATTTTGAAACCCACTAAAATATAATTGGAATGGAAATGACGATGAAATAAATAGAGAAATGCTCACACTTGCAGGTGATATATAAATGTCCTCTAGCTGTCAGTAATACGTAGCTGTATTAGCTTGCAGTGGAATGACAACAAAGGGCTATTGTGCGGGGTTTCACTACAGGTAGCTCTCATGAATGTACAAATGTAATTAATGCCAGTGAATCTGGGGTCAGGTCAAATGGGCCATCACGCATGACCTGCCTCTAGCATCATCACTAAACAATATCTCTCAATGCAGGCTAAACACATCGCGTAAAGGTCACTGGTTATTTATAACAATTGATTTTATGTGTGAACGGATGACCGAACGGCCTTTTGATGCGATGGTTTTTATCTACATAACGGTCAGATAGGATGCTGCGTAAATTATCGTTTTTTTATGGGGAAATTGAGATATGTATTTATTTACTCAAAGGTTTAGTCCAAAGAAACCAAATTCGCTAGATCCCAAAAATAATTGCAACAGCTGGTTATTGGTATCATTTTTGTTTTCAGAAATATGCGAGTTTACGACCTTCTTCGATTTACATCAAACTTTGTGAGATTGTTAGTTATAAAAACATGTTTTTCCCCGTAATATTTGGCCGGTAGAGCAATAAAAACGTATTAAAACTGCATACACTTGCATTATGTGGATATTAGAAGATTATGAAATGAAAGAATACATAATTTTTCTAATAGTAATATTACCTCCCTCATCTTTAGCGTGCAATTCAGTCTAAATGAATCCACATCAACAAATCCTCAAAAGCAGTATATTTCTCTACGAATAATGAAAGTGGAATGCTGTGTTCTTTCAAGAGATGACAGTATACCTTCTAATATTACAAAGTGCTCTCGATGTCAATATCAACCTCGATCAATAATAAAAACCCATGCGACCCGAAGTTGATGAGTTAATTCTATCTCTGTGCTCTCAGAGTCACTTCAGCAGCAGTGAGGTAGATAAAACCTGGTGTCAGGTGGGTGATCGAATAAAACAGTTGATGTAGGTGCTTTAGCCTCGAGTGTTGGATATCAAACATGACTATGTAGGTGGAAGCTAGGATAACAGTTGGGACAATTCAATTCGATTTTGCACAAGGTTTTGACCGAGAGGTTTTATTGTCTGGTGGAGTGAAACGGGCTGTAGAGATGCTCAATCTATTGAGATAAATAAGGAAAGAGGGAAGAAATAACGACCATTTTCCGTAAAAAAGACGTACGCGTTTCGGAGACTTTTGTATTGAAATAATTTCTCCGTAATTTTATCGAAATCCTGATTGGATTAATTTACTTTTAATTTCTAAATTTAGGATCAATGGGATAATTCTGGGAGAGTAAACAATATTGACGTGTTAATATCCAGATTATCATTGTTAACAGTTATCTCTGCAATCTAGAATCCTATTGATGTTCAACTTTGAAACGTTGATTACTCCGTAATTTGTGATGCAGTTGTCACTGTTGAATAGGGATGCGAAGTAATTACCTGATTAATTATCTAGTTTAACTAATAACGTAACTTAACTTCATATTTCGTACCCTGAGTTGAGGTTAACGTTTTTATAAGGACGAACAATCTGATTTTATATTTAATAAATTTTAATGTTTTAGAGGACAATGATTTACTATCAATATTTTTTTAATTAGACGAATATCTTGAAATTTAGTGCGGACTTACACAATGTTACTTACGTTTCACCAAGCTTGCTCAATAATGTTCCATCGGAATAATGGGATTAATCTTGACCTTCCTATCGTCCAATAATCCTCTTTTCCCATCACAAGTCAAGGGTTTAGACGTTTCTTAGACCTCGTCTTCTTAACTCCTGAGTAAATTGTTTTCCGTTGGGATTCTGACTCTGAGCCGTACAGAATGTCAGCTCGAGAAAGCAAAGGTTTTAAAATAGAGTTTTACTACGCGAAGACTCGAAATGGCACTTTACTTGAGAGTGATTTCGTTTTAACGTCGAGGTGATTCTTTCTTTTTTCGCGCTCAGAGGAGATAATTAATTCAGAACAAGGCAGGGTTTCATTATAAAGTGATGGAGTGAATCGTGCTAATTGAGTCTGGCGTATCGAACATGACAGATTCTTCTTTTGCTACAAAACCTAAATTGACGATAATAAATAGACGATTAAAATTGTGAGGTTATGTGGATTGTTATTGAGAAATAAAACAATCTTATTCAGATTATTCCGTTATTATGTTATTTTCGAAACGATACACATTTATGTTCCATTTTTTAATTTTCCCGCCCAAATTAGATGCTTTTAGAAATGGTAGTACATAAATAAACTCTGCTCGTCAATGATGAGGTCCGTCGATCGTACGTCCAATGATACACCGATCGTCAGATGTTTGTATTGTCGCTCGGGTGTTTAATCACAGCCTCCTTTATGATTCATTAACTCTCATGCTGATCAGCATCAAAGCACTCCAGTAAGCCGTTTTCATGAAGGCGGCAAATATGAATGTCTGAATTGTTCCAATTTCACACTGAATTCGTTATTGTGAACAAATAAATGTGGAAAATGATTTGTCGGACTTGTGTTAACAAAACGATATTGAATATTCATCAGATTTGCGGCAATTGGGGGGCAATTTCGTCAATATTACTTATCGTCAGCTCGATTCCTGTTTATAAACTGGCAAATAAACTGAAAGTGTTAATTCCGCCAATATTGACGGTGATTTTGTTAAGCGACGGAATTAACTGTCATGTTATCTAGTTGCTAAATCGCACAGAAACTATTTTGTTTACGTTGAAAGCCTGTAAATATGTCCTCTTCTACACACGAACGAATACAATGTGATGCGAATAACAGAAACAGAATAGAACATTAGTTTTGAAAAAAAAGAATGTTTTTATTATGCTAATTCTTTCGATTGCTTTTCAACATTGATGTGCCATAATAGTTTATGAATCACAAAACATATCATAAATCGAGCGAGAGGGCGTCACCACTGTACTCTTATGATAACTTCTCTGTGTGGTTTTTGTTGTGTTTTTTGTAGGCAATACCCTAAAAAGATTTCATCCAATCGATCTGAAATTTTGCACACACAATAATGTCATAAGTGCTGAATACAGATAACAAGACCCTGCGATTGGTTGTAAATTGAAAATGGAACCGTTTGACCGATCAACTTCAAATTTGCATTGTCATTGGGACAAACATTTTAGATTTTTTTTTACAAATTTCAGACAAATCTGTTAAGAAATTTAAGAGCGATTGACATCTTACGGACATTTTATGCTCGTTTTGATAAGTTTGTCAACTTGATTCTTAGAAATTTCAAAGAAAAATCACTGCCATTTGACGCATTTTGTTAGATTGTTTCCTTACTATTTCCAAGGTCAGTACAGAGCAGCAACTTTCACACGAATATTATTCCTAATTTCCTAGTTTTCCTATAGCGTTTTCGTAGAAAATTGGGTAACAATGTTTGCAAGTTTTCACGTAAACCCCGTTAACATTGAATGTGCGGAGGTGTTTGGCTTTATTGACGAAACTATTCTTCAAGATAAATCCAGCTCTCTCATCATTTCCCCATATTTCACCTCCCTACGTCACAAACCGGAAAACATCGTCAAATCCAAATTAAAAATCAATCAGGTCGATTAGCAATTAGGAGTTTCCAACTAACATTCATCCACTCTAAAATCCCAATCTATAATTACAGCTTTCAGTCAGTTGATTGTATAAAACATCGTCCAAACGAATGCATCTGTGCACATTTGCAAATTCTACGAAATAATTTCGATCGCATAATCAACAAATCACTGCACCTCTGTCGGATGCGGGTTTTAATGGTTCTGTTAATTGAAGATGAATTGGTCCAGTCCAGCATCCAATCACGTTTCATCAGCGGGAATAATGCGAACAAGAGCTGGACACGCTGGACAATCAGGGAATTTATTCCACTTTTCCGGATGAAATTGAGGAATCGATTTGTGTGATTTCATTCAAGCGGATGACAATAAAAAAGCAATCAATCAAATGTCATTGGGGTGGAACGTTCCATAACATGCGAACTAATTTAGTCTAGGATAAGTGTTTGCTAATTATGGAACTAATATAACTAAATATTAAGGTGGTGAAAGCGCGAGCGAGTTTGCCGCTTGTTCCAGGCACTTTTTATACGATTGGAGACAAAATGGGTTGACGAAATGATTTGAAATTTTAATCATGACTAGATCAAATCAAACTTATGGTTATCACTTGGTTTAATTGTAATAATTAGTTGATTTTTGGTGAAAAATTGTCTATTTTCTTGTCTCGCTGGGTGCCGTATGAAATTTAATTAAAAAAATGTGCCAAATATAACCATAAGATTGTAGTTTATCTAATCATGATTACAATTTAAGTACAATTGGTTTACGGGTTTGATCTCCAATCGTATCGGAAATTTCATAGTTTTGACCGGTTTTGTTCAATAACCGACGCCTAATTTTACAAGACACAACTTCAAAAACTAAAAAGTGCTACTAATATACAATCAGACTCATCATGTGAACATCTTATCAAAGTTACACTAACTGATGAAACAATTTTTCTCTCTTAATTTGCTAAAACAGCCAAACGCTAACCACCTTAAACGTGGACAACTTACATCTTAGCTGATTACTATGGATTTTAAGGTTAACGACCTGTTATCTATAATGCGAATAATTAGTTTCTGTCATTAGTAATACACCTAGGGGATCGTTTTGGTAGATGTTGTATAAGTTACTTGCAAGCTAGACTTTACCACACTTTACAACTGTAAACGAATTACCCTCCGGGGTATTTTGCTGTAGCTTGTGTAAGATATAATAAGCCATTTTCAATAGGTACTCCACTGAAAAAGATTTTATTTACGTTTGATTGACTCGAAAAATCGTTGTCAGTTTCACAACAAAAGTTCAATTTTAGTTAAATTACAAATGGTGGCAGATGTAGGTAATTTCGTAATGTTGTCATTTTCAGACATCAATGTATAAAATACTAATTATAAATGAGGTTTATGTTATTTTGAGCTTCTTTTTGGTTACGTTTATCATATATTCAACTATTAAAATGTTCTATTATTTTATTTTACAATTTTTGTGATGAACGTATTTAATTTGTAAATTAATCTGTAATCTTGTAGAGATGAATCTACTTCTACCTAGTTTCTACCTCTCCTTCTACTTCGATTTCTATTTCTTCTGCTACTAAATTCTACATTCACCCAAACGCATAATCAATACAGATTAAAACAATTTAATTTATTGCAATTTAAATGAATCAATGAATGAACTTGATTTTCATTGTCGGCAACGTTGTTCCCAATGCTGCCGACGAACTTGACAAAAGCTCAATGATAGAACTGAAAGCTGCCGCAAGCTCCCTGTCGTCCGCCCCTTGTCCTCGGCCGTTGATTGATTCCAGCGAGGACTTCTCCAGGACTCCAGCATTATTTCACTCCAGGGAGACACCGACAATTGCCGGCGTCACGACAAAACGAACTCAAAATTTGATTGTGTTCTCCAATCATGGGTTTGCGCATGAGCAGATCGAGTAATCTGATAGAAGAGAGATAGCGAGAGAAAAGCTGAAGCTATAGTGGTTTTGATTATAGAGGGTATTCTATCCAATTATATAGTTGCTCCTGATTAAATTATACTGCATATTGTCTTCTTCTTCAGGGATGTTGACATAACAACATCACTACATTTCTAGACATAAAATGCACATGATTTGTTCAATTTCATGAAAGTGTGTTGTGAGACGAATCTTTTATCAAGCAAGCGGAGCGAGCGTCTCGAATCCATTTTTTTATATCTGTGCTTTTTTGCATTATTTTCAAACAAAGTCACGGAGCAAGTTAATTTTTTCTCAAAACTTTCATTACCATCCAGTGCAGAGTGCTAATGATTTCCAGCAAAATCGGTCTTTAGTTTCATCGGAAACTTGATTTGTATTTTTTTACTTAGCTTGGCAATGGGGATGAAAGAAACTGTGTGTGCAAATTGAAACAGGAATTGTTTGACCGTTCATCACCAAATTTTGCATGGTCATTGGGACCAGCATTATAAGTGTATTTTGACAAATCTGTAATGAACTTCAAGAGTTAATTGACACTTTACCGACATTTTTATGCTTGATTAGAAATATATGTCAAAATGACTGCCACTTAGATAGATTAGCCTAGAGAGTTAAATTATCTTCAAAGGGTCAAGGTATGTACTTAGAGGTACAGATCCACACCAATTCGTATTCAATACGATGACTCGCTTATCAACGCGTTACACCGAGCGTTTGCCTAGTAGCTAATTATAGTGTAAACTTGTGTGAAGATTTCTGTGCCAAGAGTCAGTGGTTCAATTAGTCTTTTTTTTGAACGCCAGGTGTTACCAAGTCCAAAATTAGTCAAGGTTAAATTAATTTGTGATTACCTCATCTCTCGTTAATATATACGTTGATATAGTGTCGTAATTTTACTCTATTGATACTCGAGTATCCAAGGATGTATTTTATGACTACGTATTAATGATTGGGGTGTCTTGGATTCGAGTTCAGTAGCAAGCTAGCGTCTATGAATATTTTTCTCTTCTAGGTTCCAATCATGTCGTATCTCTCCATTACCGAATAAAAAAACGATACAATATTATAAATAGTATTCAAAATGTGTGTATATTGAATGATGCTTTCTTATTCACGTTCGTATAAACTCAAGGAAACGTATTTCAATTTTCTCTCGAGGCGAGTAAACAGGAGTTGAGGGTCTTCTTTGTAAGCGTCGTGAAAAGAAGAACGGAATCTGTGTTGCCAGTATTGTTTGCTGGCACATGAATGGCAGGCAGCTCTCTTGACCTACCTTCCACCGTCTGCCTCGTTCATATTTCACGACATTCTATCTTTAGAAGGACGATTTCAATTCAATTATCAAGACTATGCTAACTTTTATAGTCACAACAATTCCAAGCAAGACAAGATGGATTTAAAGTTTGAGTATCGTTTTATTAACAAGAACAAGTTTATTACTTTTCAAAATTGTTTTCTAGCGCGATTGAATATTTGTATCTCGCTTTTCTCTCTCAGTTTATAATTCCGATGCGCGAAATTGCTTTTCGTTTTCTCCTTTATAGTGAATATAGATTCTTTTTAAACATCCACCAGAATTGCGGACGCCGTTGATCTTATTATTGACGGTACGACTATAAGACGTCGAGAGAGACATAAAACTCTAATCTTCTTCTCCACGACAAGGCTATATCTTGATGATAATTTATTCCGCCCACAGACCGTCTTCGCCACGTTTTGTATTCAATTTCATCCCGAAGTCTTTGGCGACTCGGGTTTTATTCCATTCCATAACGTTTCGCTCATCTCCAGTAGAATGTTTGAGTTATCGATTGATGTCGTGACCCTCTCTCATCTCTATCAGGAGACCTCTGTTCGAGCTCCGGTGACGAACTCGTCTCGGATGTCGCATAACTATGTGACTTTATCATGCTTAGAAAATGTGATGCGAACAAATTGACTGATAAAAGATATCACATAAATCCATAAAACTGATCGCATCAATTTTTTGAGATTTATTTGATACGAGTTCTTTTGCCTTGGGATTGGATTCGCGTGGCAAAAATGGAGAAGACAATTTTGGATTTTTGAGCTGTGTATTAGATACACATTTGATAGACGAGATTTTCGAATACGTATTCGTCAAAGCTTTGGAGTGATGCCATATCGTCGCATTCTAGGACGCGTCTCGAAGTGCCTAGTTTGTTTAAACTAAAGCGAACACTTTTTCAAAAGTAAGATAAAAGTTTGAGTCGTTTCAGTAGCAGCTTGTGTCCATCTCTTTTGCTTTTAGCTTGTGACTTTCCTTCACGTTAAGTCCATGTTTTATGAATCGCCGTGACAGATTAATCTTGGGAGGAGCAATTCGGACTTGGAGCGGATTTCGAGGCGGTGATAAACACGACTGGGATGACCCGAGTTCGATTTCCGATGAGGCCATACGAGGCTGAAAAGGATGTTTTTCCGAATTGCCTAAAGCGAACGCCATTGTCTGCAGTAGAGTGTTGTAAGAAAGGGCCGGCTTTCAAACGAATATTCCTAGGTGGATGGCTTTTATTCAGTTAAAACCAAAATAATAACAAAAAACTTATTTAATAGAATATAAAAGATAAAATAATATTAATGCATGTAATAATAACACAGTTCTTAGAAAAAAATCTAGTAACATTCAAATTTGACACAGTATTCTTTGTTTTAATTCAATTAATTATTTGCGTATTTTTTATGTAAAAAGCTACCAAATTAGTAAATAAATTTTGATCGAAAACAGTCTAATTTTATATATAATTTTTGGATAGTTACAATAAAGTTAAGACTTACAATCGTTAAGTCATATTTGCATAATATGCTAATAGCGTCCCATACATCCTATCATCAGTATAAACCTCTCTCATTGGCCGTATCCATGGTAACTAATATATCCTTCCGAGTACTTCAACACCGTACATTCTAATTTAAAATTTAAAATATGAGCGTTGAGGTTGAAATATATGCAACTTTAAAAGTAAAATTTGAGCACGTTCTGTGGATTTGTGTGAATTGAACGGCGAGAACATAATATAATATTATTCACTCCTGCAAAAAACCGCAGTCACTAACAAAAAATTCAAATTGAAACACTCGCCATTAAGCGCCTTGTTGGGGGTATACGTTATGCCTCACCTAACTTTACTGTAAAGGAAGAAAATTAAAACACGTGCGATGAAGCTTCAATCGACTTGTCAAAAGAAGAATAATATCCTCTTTAACAAAAAAACCGCGACACATTTCCACCATCCTTTCAGCACCGCCTCGTTAAAAAGATTGATGCGTCTCTTATATTAACGTTCTATATTCTGTTCGCTGGTGGGAAATATATAGAATTACGATATTAGTTCCACGCTGTGAAATCTAAAAGCATGCTCTCCGGTTTCGCGTTTACACTTGGGACGGACGGGAGAGGGAGACTAGTTTCTTCATCTTGCGCGGGTGAAACTTATATCGGTGTTTGCCGTCCTCTTAGCTAATCACTAATGCAATCTATCGATTTATAAACAACTTGACGCTGAGGTGTGGTGGAAATTGAGGTACTCGACAGTTTAGTGGTTGTATGGAATTGTCAGTTTGTCAAGTTTATGAGCGAGTATAATATTGTGTACAGCCTTTTAGAATATTGTTGAATATAACAACGATATTGGTTGCGGTGTGTATTTCTACAGAAAGTGTTTTAATTTTATTTTTCCGATGGCCATATACCTAAGTTTATTACAAACATAATGAAGTTGCAAAACTAATTAACTTCTAATGAAAAGAAAATAATGTGAAACAAGTTCTTACTTAAGTAGACCTAATTAAGCGAGCGTAGCGAGCGTCACCACGAGACTCATGTGTTTTTATTTTTTGTTTTTATGTCAGCTCTGCCTATAGGTCAAACCGCACAACCAACAATTTTGAAATTTTGCACGCATACTAACGTTATCTAAGCGGTCTCTGGGATCGTTTTTGAACGGGATCCTGTAATTGGTTCAAATTAAAAAAAAACTTTTGATTTGTTGGTCCGATCTATTTGAAATTTTGCAAAGTCATTGCTACTAATATTGTCCCCAATCTTACAAACTATCAGCCAAATCCTCCTATTGGTTAAAATTTAAACCCATCTATCTTGTTATTTTTAAAATTTCAACTAGAACCGTTTGACCGATCAACTAAAACTTTGCATGGTCATTGGGACCAACATTTTAGGCATGTTTGCCTATTTTCAGACTAATCTGTCGTTATTATTATTATTATTATTATTATTATATCTTTATTTGCAACAGAAACCAAAAAGTTATTGTCAGTCTAAGAAAATTTTGTTCTATAATCTTAAAATATTTGCAAATGCATGCCAAAAATTTCAATTATTATATCAGTGCCATCTTGATGATTCCGTTCCAAGGCCTGTAGAGTAGAGACTTGCAAACACATATCAAATCACATACAATAAGAAGGCTCGCTTATCAACGCGCTACACAGAGCGTTTTCCTAGTTGAGCGAGCGTAGCGAGCGTCACCACGGTACTCATATGGCACTTTCTCTGTGTGTGTGTTTTTTTTTTGTGGTCACAGCCTAGGTCTAACCGCTCAAGCAATCGATCTGAAATTTTGTACACATACTAACGTACTCTATGCGGTCCCTGGGATCGTTTTTGAATGGGCTCCCGTGATTGGTTCAAATTTAAAAAAATTATCTTTCGATTGGTTGCTTCGATCAGTTTGAAATTTAGCAAAAACATTGCAACCAACATTGTACCCAATCATAAAAAGTTTCAGCCAAATCCTCCTATTGGTTCAAATTTAAAACCATTTTTCTGTATTTTTATTTTTATTGTATTAGCTGAATTCTGCTACAAACAATAAACTACTACAACTACTACTACTGTGATTTTTGACATTTAAACTAGAACAGATTGACCGATCAACTTTAAACTTCGCGTGGTCATTGGTACCAACATTTTAGGTATTTTTGCCAATTTTCAGTCTAATCTGTCGTTATTTTCAAAAGTTTTGTCATTTTAAGGTCATTTTATTCCATAATCTTGAAAAATGTATACTAAATTGGCATCCCTGCCTTCTTTAAGCTTCTGTTCCAAGGCAAAGGCCTGTAGAGCAGCCAAGCTATCCACAATGTACAGTAAAATGAAAGCATTTTTGAGCTAGCGCATAAAATCGGATGCAGTACGAAGGACAAATCCTCTAATTGGTTTAAGTTTAAATAATGTCTTCTGATTGGTCGACAATAAAAATGTTCACATTAAGTTCAAATTTTGCATGGTGATCAAGACCAACTTAATATTAAATTTTACATATTGTTAGCCGAATCAGTCAAGTATTAATTGTAATTTTACGAGTTTAGAATGGGATGTCACAAGAGATTTCTGGAGAAGGTATGTAGGTAAGACTTCACGACACAATGGATCTGTTATTCATCCTGAGTATTATGGAGATTGAAAAATTGCAGAGAAAATCGTCTTGTGCCGTGTCGTGCATCGTTACTATGGGGATGTTGCATGTTCTGTGCTCGCTCATCAACGCGTTACACTGAACGTTTTCCTAGTAGTTATCTTTACAGTGGAATTGATTTCCAACCAACTATGCTCGTACACATTTTTCTGTACATTTTCTTTAATTCTTCTGTTATTCAGATTACTCTAATTATTTTCCCCATATAATTTCTTTTTACTATTTTTCAGTTCTGTTTTCTTTCTATCTGATCTCAATGGTGCGTCACAGATCCACGTGTGGGAGGCTGTGATCTTGTAAAGACGCATGATGGACGAATCTACCTCTGTTGGCCGTGATTGTAGGGGATGGAAAGCAAACGCACATCAGCTATTTTTAAACTGAAATAAGAAAAAGATTATTTCCTGTCATGATTCGAATACATCACTTGCTTCTTCAAGATCTCTGGTTCGAGTTTCGGTGAATATTCTTCAACATTTTCAGGGAGGCTGCATGTGTATATTCTCTTGTCAAAGTTTAATTGATGCTGCTTTGCAAACTTCAAAGTTGGTACATGGCTGAGATTCTTGACTTAATGTCTAACTAATTGTATTAACCTTTTCATGTTTGAGATGTGTTTTCGTTCGGTTCTTAGCACTAAGTGTTCTCTAGAGTGGTAAAGTTAGCTTAGAGAAATCTTGAAGAAGTTTAAGATAAGAGCCGGGGTTACATGCTCTAGTAGATCAGTTGTTTGTAAAGATACACAGATAGTTATTAGTTGTTGCGATTACAATATAGTCCTAATCAACTGTTTAAATATATAACTGCGCTTTGAAAATCCGGCCCAGAGTTTCATGAGATTTTTACGAGGTTTTTTATAATTCCTATAAGTAATTTTCTTCTAAATTTGATGTTGGTTACTTACGAATTTGACTTTAATGTGTTTGAAAACATCAAAATATTCTTGGCGAGTGGCACTTATTTATAAGAAACATATCATGTTATGTCATATCATACCATATCATCAAATCATACATTAGAAAAAGCATACTCATACATTTTCTAGCAAATTTTATGTTAATTTTTTGTAAATAATCTTAGTACCAATGCAGTTATTTTGAAATTATTAAAATTACATTATTTTACATTATTTTTAACTGAATTTATGTAATTGGATACAAAAAAGAATGAAGAAAAGGACGAACATTTTTATTATTTTTAAAATTTAAAATAGAAAAATCGTCATTTGAATTTATTTTGCTACCTCTTTGACGACCAATAACATCAAGAGAGATTTCTTCTTCCTCATGATTTCATTCCACATGTATAGAAGCTCTCAAGACCCGAGTTCGAGCCCAGCCTCTCTCTTCCTGCCTGCCCTTCCCAGCTAGTAAATTTCACTTCCGTTCCGAGCGCTTCTGCCAAACTCACGCAGAGTTGCGGTGACTGCTCGCTCATGTCACGTGATCAATTCGAGAGGTATCACAGTCTGACGTCATCCGAGACAAGAGCGCTATGTTTAGAAACACCGTATTAATACTTGCCAACGACACACTATTACACACACACTTTGATTTATTATCTAGCTTTTTGTTGGGCAAGCGAGACAAGTTTATTTTTTGTATATACGAGTAGAAGATACTTTCCAGTTTCCAAACATACCGTTTCTTTTATTCCCACTTTAATCTAAATTCAAAATATAATTAGAATGTGCTAATTCGTTTTAATTATAACCTCGCTTTACGTAATTAGTATTATTTGTAATTAAAACGGAGGAATTCTGAGGGTGAAAATCAGCTGGATCACATTTCTAGCATGGATACGTAGGTATTTTGTCAACCTCAATAAAATTTCAAGACGTGCAACAATACGTATGTCGGCAACGCTAATAGGATTCTGAAGATCCACTTCATAGAAGGACCTTGAAGAATGACCTTGAGAAGTGATAGGAAATCAATCAAAGTATGTAACACCGAAAAATTTACTATTTAGGTCTGGTTTTTCAATGCTCTATTAAAACTAGTAGTTAAGTTTAAGGGGTCATTGCAATATCATTGTTTGTTGACATGTCTAGTCCTAATCAACTGTTTAAATTTAGCAGAGCATTGAAAGCCTTTAGACGTCAAAACTAAGCGATAGTCACTGTTACATTATTTGCTTACGGTTTTTATATTTGCACATATTAATTTCCTAGTGAAATATAAGTTTTTTAATATGAGTTATTGTTATTCAAATAATCTCTTCAATAGCACTTGTTTTACATAAGACTCTATTGTAAAAGAATTGAAAATATGTGAACTGCCGCCTGGATTTTATACCGCATTGTTAACATGAAACGACTTGTAAACCAACTCCCTAGAGCATTCTGTAGACGCGAAAAAGAAGTCTGGATTTCAGAAAGACTGCCAAAAAAATAAAGTGAAGCCATTACCACTCCGATTTTAATGTATTGCCTAAGCAATGAGAGCCAAAGAAAATAATTACAGACAATTCAAGACGTGAATAAAATCAAGGCAGTGTTCGAGCTGTGTCTGTGATTCTTTCGAGTTTCGTTGTTGTAACAATTTGTTACATTTGAAAACATCGTTTTGCTGTTTTCTGATTTCACTGTGAATTTAGAATGAGGTGTGTTGTTCTTCAAAATCGGATAATTTGACAAGAAGTGACGTTTTTTTGTCTGGGACTTAACGTCGCACTGTTCTGTAGCGAGGCTAATGGCGACGGATGAATGATTATGAGGATGATTGGGAGATGATGGTGAAGCGTAGGAAAGGATGGAAAGTGGGAAGGAGGCGGTCGTGGCCTATTAGTAGGGTACATTCCCAGCATTTGCCTGTCGACTGAGGGAAAACCACGAAAAAACCCCAGTCAGGAAGGACGGCCGCGGGAATCGAACCCGGGCCTCCGGAATACAAGCTCAGAGCGTTAACCACTCACCCAACCTGTTCCGTAGAAGTGACGTATTTATACCTCATAGGAAATAATTCACTATGTAAGTCACTTATTTGCTCCTAATTGTTCCAAATCAGAAAATATTTTTTAAATTGCGGCATACAATAACGTTACTTATTCAACAATTCACACTATTTAAAAAAAATCACAATAGTATCAAAAGCACTAGAAGTATTTTCAGTAAAACGTTAAACTAATAAAATGTATTTGAATAAAAAATAATTCTTTTAAAATGTTGATATCACTCCTTATTTTATTTAAATCACTTTATTGACGGCTGTCCTTATTTTAAAAAAGGTTGACCACTTGGATCCAGCGTACTAATTCAAATTATTGACTTTAAACTATTAATTGAAAGTCTATTATAAGATAAAATAAGCTAATTTTTAGCTATAATAAGCAAAAATTTTAGTTTAAAAATAAATTTTTAAAATAAGCTAATTTGTTTTCTTCATTTATTTTTTGGCTTACGTTGTCCTGATCCAAATTATTGCTTTATAAAATGATATTTGATTCAAGTCTAGACTCAAAACATTGCTCCTTCTAATTCACCTTCACTAAACCTCTAAACCTCACCCGATGAGGTTCACTAGCATCCCAGCATCCCAAAGACTCAATATTCGCCAGCGTTCACGATCTGTGGATAAGGTCAGGTCACTTAGTGACTGACCGCCTCAAAGCACACCCGTTGAGTGCCGAGATCCCGGCTGACGATCATCCTGTCTTCCAGAAAGCCGGGACGACGCCGAGGACCAAACGTCCCTGAATATTGATCTCGGGTTGTCGGACGAGAGTTTCGGGAGCGGCGACGCTCTCCCAACCAGGATATGCGGAAGTGACGACGAAATAGTATTATAATGCTGGATAGAGGTGGAAAAAATGACGGAAAATCCTATAGAACATTATTTTTCGATAACAATGTAATATTGTATATGAAAATAAAAGATTCACGACATTAAATATTAAATAACATTTATTATCTACCCTATACTAACAAATATTAAACATTTATTTATAATTCACAAGCGAAAACATTTTCCAGAATCTCAATTTTATAAATAATTTGAATATTACAAATGGTGGCAGATGTAGGTCACATTTTGCTCTGTTGTCATATTCAGCCAGCCATGAGTTGAAATACTAAACATAATATGGGATTTATGATTTTCATACAGGGATTTCCTATACTATACTATATTCCACAATCAATACATTTATTATAATGAGCGTACAAAAATGTGATAATTGAAATTGAAATTGTTATACTCTATGATTGTTACGATTTTGATACGTTTTATAAGACATTAATTAAAATGGGCTATCAGTTGTGCTTCTGCTTTGCAATGAGTGTAACAATTACTTTGTAGTACCGCCAGGATAATTGCATCACCTGAAATTGAAGATGGCAGGTAATTGAAAAGTCAAAACCAAATGAAACCTCGAGTCCTCTAAAAATGTTTTATCTTAAAGTATTTCAAAAACACCAAACAGAAACAGTAGCTAAACAATAGTGATGTTATTTTTTTAAAAGTGAGAGAAAATGGTTAGATTTGATTGTTCATCATTTAAATTACATCGGCATACGTAAATTGTGAGATGTTACAGGTTATTACAATAGATTAATGGTTCTTTAGGGTGTAATTAATACAATTGTCGAACTTACTTCAGCAAATCCCTCCAGTGAGATGGGAAAGCAGTTGAGTGATTTGAATAGAATTGGATGGAAACCACGCAGAAGAATCAAGTTAATTTTCTTCTTCAATGTCAGCGAATAATCAAGCCAGTCACTGTTGTACACGGCCTCCATCACCAAGTTACTCTGTAAGAAATACATTCAAGAGTTGATTATCCCATTCAACAAGATTGTTTAGATAGTCTTGACCCCCTGGACAGCGTGGTTCATTGGCAAGATGGAAGTGAAGAAAAAAGAAATGAGAAGAAATTGTGTTGTTCACTGTTTACCTACCACAACATAAAATGAACACTATTTCAAATACATAGGTATATTTAATATTTCTACGGTAGACCATGTCCTTTTGGCCCAATTCAACTTTGAAAGACATTTTTGAATCAAACTTTAATTGAACATTATCTTGTTTCAAATAAATATGTTTAAATGGGTTTCTTATCCTTCCATGATGCGTACCGACATTTCTTTACCGCTTCTGTAGCTCTAATACTAATGCCACTTCATCATAGGGAAGTGTTATTATTAGCATTTTCCCTTTGCATAACAATAACATGTCAAGCCACCGTAATGCTTGATTTTATTATTTTATTAGTGTACCGAGACATCATGACAAGGTATTAATGTGTAAAACTATTTCCAAAGATGTAGATGTCTCTTGTTAATAAAAACACTTAAAACGATTTATTTCCTCGGTTAATTGCGTAAAATGTGGTGCCAAAGATACGTAGATCTGTATAGTCTGTATCGAAGTCCTCACCAACATATCAAACACCTTATTGACACACCTTGGTCACAACGACCAATTAAGTGCGGTTAATGTGTTAATGTGCGGTTATTGTGCAGTTGGTGATCGAATACAAGTGCACTGTGTAGCTGGTGATGGAATACAAGTGCAGCTGACGATAGAATACAAGTTCAGCTGCTGATGGAATTCAAGTTCAGCTGGTAATGGAATACAAGTTCAGCTGGTCTTGGAATACAAGTTCAGCTGGTGATGGAATACAAGTTCAGCTGGTATTGGAATACAAGTTAAGCTGGTGGTCGAATGCAAGTGCAGCTGGTGATGGAATTCAAGTTCAGCTGGTAATGGAATACAAGTTCAGCTTGTCTTGGAATACAAGTTCAGCTGGTGATGGAATACAAGTTCAGCTGGTGATGGAATACAAGTTAAGCTGGTGGTCGGTTGCAAGTGCAGCTGGTGATGGAATACAAGTGCAGCTAGTGATGGAATACAAGTTCAGCTGGTGATGGAATACAAGTTCAGCTGGCGATGGAATACAAGTTCAGCTGGTGGTCGAATGCAAGTGAAGCTGGCGATGGAATACAAGTGCAGCTGGTGGTCGAATGCAAGTGCAGCTGGTGATGGAATACAAGTGCAGCTGGTGGTCGAATGCAAGCTCAGCTGGCGATGGAATACAAGTGCAGCTAGTGATGGAATACAAGTTCAGCTGGTGATGGAATACAAGTTCAGCTGGCGATGGAATACAAGTTCAGCTGGTGGTCGAATGCAAGTGAAGCTGGCGATGGAATACAAGTGCAGCTGGTGGTCGAATGCAAGTGCAGCTGGCGATGGAATACAAGTGCAGCTGGTGGTCGAATGCCAGTGCAGCTGGTGATGGAATACAAGAACACAAGTTCAGCTGGTGATGGAATACAAGTGCAGCTGGTGATGGAATACAAGAACACAAGTTCAGCTGGTGATGGAATACAAGTGCAGCTGGAAATGGATACACGAACCACGTCTCACCTCCTGCACTAGTTGATCACAGAACCAGCAGCACATGGCAAGCTCTCCCACGCTGCAGATGACAATAGCGAACATGGCGCCTCGTAAGTCGATGTCGGACTTCTAGAAACAAGTAGAGTCTTCATTGCAAGTGGAGATCTTGTTTAATTTTACATATTCATTTCAGAGAAGGTCATGGGTCAACCTGGGCACCAGTCTGTGGGAGTCAAACACTGTTGGGTGTTACCGTTTTTGAGTGAAGAAGTTCTCTACCTAATAGTAAACGTTTTAAAGGTCTTGACACCTAAGAATTGTTATACACAGTTCGTGACCGTCGCACAATTTCAGTTTTATTCGGTTCACTTTCAAGGTTTCGTAATAAATAGTGAGTACAGCACATACAAACAAACAAATTTTACTTTTATTTTTATAACCAACGTAAATTAACGTATCATGCAAATCCAGAAATTCGTGAGGCTTCAGTTATTGAGAACATGGCACAGCACGATATCCGAGAATCGAATAATAAAATAATGAATACTATACGATAAAATAATATAACTTTTAGAGATTACCTCCGTGGTAACTTGAATCAACCCCATCCCAACAAACATGTTTGAGAACAGCATCGTCAGAAGGGGCAGCTGGACCACAGACTCCAGCTTCCGAGCCAATCTGTGAAACCAGAACAGAGTTCACCCATTGCCAGTGGTCGAATTGAAAGTCGGTACATGGGGGGATGGTGTAGTTATATATCGTAGTTATAAAAATGCTCCAAGTTAATGGAGGGGGGGGGGGGGGGGGGCAGCACCATGCGGGCCAGGGGCGCACAATCCCGGACCTAGAAATATATTTGGTGCATTTCTATACGGGATTTTGACGCTATTTCAGCCTATCTCGACAAATGTCGTCAAGAGGCTATAAAATTGAAAATTTTTCTGAAAATGTTTACATTTTGAAGTAAATAGGTGCTGTTTTTAAATCTTTCATGGGGAGATGGTGAAGTGGACAAATTAGCCATTGGGGGATTCCATCCCCCGCATCCCCCCCCCCCCCCAATTCGACCACTGCACATTGCATTGATAATATGATAGATTCAAAGTGTAATATTGATTCGCATGCCATAACGCTAGGAAAATTTTGTTAAGTATGTGTTTTATACCTGGTTAATTCCACGTGGTGTTCAATGCAAGAAGCAAGATGGCGATGCATCTCAGTTTCAAACTCTTCAGTTTTCGACAAATTATTTTTACGTTTTTTTTGGAACAGAACTTCCAACGCTTCGTCAGGTAGTGGAAAAGTTTGCAACTGCATTAATGTATTTCCAATAGGCCCCTGATTTGCATCACCGAGTAACATTTTGTATTTTTTCTTCGAATTAGTCTTGACAATACATGATACAATAGTATTCATGTGAGATAGATTGAACTGCAAGATTTTAAATTGACCTAGGAACTCAATTATAATTGAATATAACAGTAGATCGAAGTAAAGAATCAAGGTGAAATCAGTGATTCCCATTATAAACTCTAGTACGACAATGATAGGCCAAATAATGTCCGTCTTAACTTCTATTGGAAACCAGTGTCTGAAAGATAAACAATGTATATTTGTATATTTATGGTGTGATTGAGTAGGGTTTCTTTTTGCCCAACACCTGTGCCCAGATGGTCGTCTGCATGATATCTTTCAGGGGGGGAGGCCCCCCAGCATATGCGGGTCCAGAGAGCACAGCCCCAGAAAACTTTTTGCAAATTTGATCTCCATTCTATGCATTTTTGTGCGTTTATTACAGATGCTCTACATTCTTAAGCTGTGTTAAGCGAAACATAAAGCGTAAAAAAGGTGTTTTTTCTCGTATTCAAATACGAAAAAAATAGAAAACTGCAAACATGAGCAACATTTTTCAACCTTTTTTAAAAAATTAACATACGCTTAGTCAGAAATTACCCCAAAATATCATAGTTGAGTCAAAGATAATTTTCTCAAAATAGAGCAACAAAACAAATAAAAAAAAATTTGGCATGGTAATGGACCACTAAAGTTTGTTCCTAAGGCAGACACACTCATTGTTCTCGTTTTATAAGGTATCGTAAAATCATTTGCTCTTATTGTATCCTCGACCATTTATTGCACATCCCTTGTTCGAGGTCGTTTACAACCTTGTAGCTCTTAGCTCGCTTAGGGTGTGGAATATTATTCCACAATGGTATGTATGTATTTATGAGGTATGTTTTGACACTTTTAGGTTTTTACGATAGGGTCAGGTCCATTGTAAGTGTCCCTAATACATCATTAAACGAGAACAATGAGTGTGTCTGCCTTAGGAACAAAGTATAGTCATTATCTTGCTAAGTGACGTCACGAATAAAACAGATGAAAGAAGGATGTGGGCCGTGACTGTCAAGAAGGCTGTGACAGCACAGTAATCAATAGTAATCAAATAGCAAATGGATCCATTTTGAAATTCAACTGTCTTTCCCCCACACGTTTAATTGGCTCCCTCTCCCACTATATGGACAGTGCTGCTCTAGTGTGAGTAAAGAGAACTATTATGCTACATTGACTCCTCCCATCACCATTGGTTCAATCCTTTCATTTTTCGGTCCCTTTGGAAATCTATGGAGGGGGGATGCCCATGTGTGCCAAGCCAAATAATGTCCCTCCGCTCGCTACCCCCCCCCCCCCCCCCCCCTCACCCCAGCCAAGGAAACATAGCAAAAATTCATGTAGCCATGGACAAAAACCCTTTTTTTGAATAACTTAATCTAGGTATGGAACTGATTGAAGGGTTTCGCAATGCGAAATTCATCAAACCTCATCATGATCCTCTTCGAAGAATAACTATGCATCAATACAATCCCTAAAGTTGCAACAATCACAGGAGTCAGAATTCCTGTAAAAATTAACGTAAAACGTCGCGACAAGTTTTGATATTTCTCGAGTATTTTCTTCGCAGATCGTTTGTATCTTTGCTGCTCTTGTAATTTCTCCATAGACTCTACAATATGTAGGAAATCTTTCCCTTTCGTCAACAGAATCCATGTTTTAACCGCGGTCATGAGGTTGATCAAGAGCCCGATGACGAACTCGGAGGCGGCGACGACGTCGTCACTTCTGATGTAGATGTCGAAGAGTTGAGCGCCGAAAGCGAACACGCTCTGAGCGATGTGGAGGCGGGGGAACACGTAACGCCAACATCGCAGCCATCTGCTGCTGGCCGCTGCATCGTTCTCCTCCACTGGCCACAGACCTATACGATTAGATTAGAGTATTATGGTTTACCGGCGCGTCGACGACGAGGTTATATTGCGCACATTAATTTTTACATTCAACTTTGTTGGACATAAGTGGAGGACATGGGGAGGGGTCGACCTAACGGGCCCGATCCGGCGGAGTCCAGCAGCGGTGGGAAGGCCAGGCCGGAATGGGGACGGACCGGGGTGTGTGAGGATTAGGGCAGGCTGGACTCGATTTCAGGGGGATCACCATCTCGAAGGGGGGGGGGGGGGGATACGCAACATCGCAACATCCAGTGACATGACATTTCATTGAAAAAACCCAATGCATACAATCAAAATATTGTTAAAATAATAATAATATGCACACAAATACTTTTTAATTATAGCAATTCCTAAAGAGAGGATAGAATTCCTTCACTGTAAACATTTCCAGGAGATATCTAGTGGAGCGGTCGCTCCACCCAGCCAAGTCGTACTATACACTCACACTCACTCAACATACCGTAAATGCCTAATAAACTGAGGAGCAGACCAAACACTTTTACTGTAAGCAACAACATGGCATTTTCGGCCTACTGGATCTCAAAATTGGGAAATCTCACATTGTTGCGAAATAACTTAATTTCGAGCTATGGCCCACCTGACAACATATACCAAATTTGGGAACAATACGTTATGCCGTTTGGGTGCTAGAGGGCCGTGAAAACAGTGAAATTACACCCCTTTTAAAAGCTATCTGATGATGATGATGATGATGATGATGATGATGATTCAGATTCAGATTCAGATATCAGGAAACGTTGCTATCACCGCCACAGCCTAAACGGCTGAACCGATCGATATGAAAATTTTACCACATGTGCACTTTTGGCGTCTGATGATACCTTTGTTCTTATAAATTTTTTGTGCCGCCATTTTTAAACCGGAAGTGACGTCATAGATCAAAAACGGCTGGACCGATTAGAACGAAATTAGCGCCATTCGATTTAGAAGGTCATCTATAAGGAATACCAATAGTGAAAGAAGAAATGTTCTATAACCTAAACCGGAAATGACGTCATAAAAATGACAAATCTGACTAAAATCATCTCTTATATCAATAACTACATATTCAGAAGGCTTATAATGTTACATAACATTTATAGATACACATTTTAGGTGGCAGTGATGTCAACCGCCATTTTGAAAACCGGAAGTGATGCCGTAACTCGAGAACGGCTGGACCGATTGGAACGAAACTTTTGCTATACTTTGTAACATATTATTTATAGCATTAACACAGTAACAAGCACAACTTTTCTTAGCAACCAAATCACAAAATCTTATTTTTTAAAAGAATTATAATCTTTGGTGCCACAATATGTTACAAGTTGTAATAATAAACTGAAAAAAGGAGTGATATCCCCATAAAAAACACTCCGTGTAAAAATACCAGCCAAGTCCCTTCAATTAAAAAAAAATAGAAGACATCTAAAAATTCAGCACTGAAAAGTAGTGATATCAAAAAATTGGCCAAGTCAAAACTTTTCAAAAAATACTTGGCGCATCGTTTTTTTTAGGACATGTGTAGATGAGTACATTTCATTTCCTGCCTACTTCAATGCTATTTATATGCACGATGCGCCAAGTATTTTTTGAAAAGTTTTGACTTGGCCAATTTTTTGATATCACTACTTTTCAGTGCTGAATTTTTAGATGTCTTCTATTTTTTTTTAATTGAAGAGACTTGGCTGGTATTTTTACACGGAGTGTTTTTTATGGGGTTGTTATAACATGAAGCTAACGTGACAGAACGTTTTTATTTTCTCTATAGTAGGGAATTAAATCAAGCTTTACTCATTGTTGAATGCTTGGCGAACTTCATATAATACTATAATACTATAATATTAAATTAATATTCTCTACGCACCTAAAAACGACAGTATTTGTCTGTTGGTCCACACACATCTCCTGTATTTGATGGGATCAGTGAAGTCCCGTTCTTCCACACTCTTCCTGATTATTCCCCACATTTCAATAATCAGGGTTACACTCAGCTCTTTGAACGCTCACTCCCTGGTTATTCACCCCATTGCAATGATCAGTGTAACGCTCTGCTCTTCAAGAACTGATTCCAATTAATTTACATATAAACGCATTTTAATTATACTCTTGTTTTGAATAGTACTTGTTATAAATATGTTAGGTCTTCCCCTAAGAAAGTTGGTGCGCACAATAAAATATAAAATGGCGGACAGTGAGTCGAATGACAGAAATAAATTGCGTGTCTACTATTGTCGACAAGACATAATATGCTGAAATCATTTTAAAACGATGTCGTAACAATATTATGAAGAATGAATGATATTTTCTGGAAAACTAAAAAATCAATATAATACATTTTTTAAGAGCCCACATGGTAGCTCAATAACAAGGTTGGTAATCATTGTTAATGACTATTTCAATAATTCAAATGATTTATGCATTTCGACTAGTTTGTATTTATGCACGCATTCGTCATTTAATAAAAAAAAAATTCTATATTATATTTCTATGAAATGTATTGTGGATGCAATGTTTATTACTCCTTGGATAGGAAGTTAAGGTACTGTTCACATTTTAATTGCTATATTTATGAGCATTCACTGAAAAGAATATGAAATTTAGCCAATTATTAAAAGAAATATGAATGTTGTATTCTAAACTGAATTTCTGTTGAATTAAACCTCAGTAATGAGCGAAATCAGTAATCAGTTTGTCTACTGAAAGCTAATTATATACTAAAATACATATTTTATTGTCATTACATCTATTCAATATCACATGAGAATATCTAATGAGAATGAGAATATTGAATATCTTTATATTCAATATTGCATTATACAAATTGAAATAGTCTAAGTTTTCATTGCCTGCAACTAGTGTGATAATCCTGGATTCTGGATACAAGATAATAATCTGGTAATATTTAGAAATAGCGATATATGCTAGGTGATAATTGTGAAATGAAGGAAGAGTAATTCAGTGCATGTCTACAGAGAACAATGAATTATAAGTAATAAAGTTTTTTTCAGAGTTATTTCTGCTTGGAAATCAGAGAAGCGAACACTTTGTAGTTATTCCACGCATTTTCCAGTACCTGTGGGAATGCAATCAAGTCAAGCATATTTTAAAACCAATAAGTAAACTGTGCTGGCGTCGAAAACTTATGCAGAAAACAGTAAACAATAGAAAACAAATACTTGAGAATTTTTTTGTAAATGAAAATATGCAGGACGTTTTATAAAATGATGCAAAATAATGGCTACAATCCCGCCTCTAAAATATTTTTGATCACTTAAACATAAAATCTAGGAATCATCAAGATGAATAAAGATATGAATCATACAAATGAATAAAGATATGAAGATAATGATGATGATATCAAAGATAATATATTTGAAAATTCAAACAACACTAATTTTCGTGATTTCCAGAATACTGATCACAATTACGAAACTGACATTATTACTATGAACTGCAATGTTCACTTACATCTGCAAATCCCTCTAGTGCGATGGGAAAACAGTCCAATATTTTGAATTCAATTGGATGAAAGCCTCGCTGAAGAATCAGATTTATTTTCTTCTTCATGCTCAACGAATAATCAAGCCAGTCACCGTTGTACACAGCTTCCATCACTAAATTACTCTGCAACAATTGAGGTAAATTATTCATAATTTATTATAATATATTAATTTTCGATTTTTTCATAGATGGATTAATTAAGCTAGTATAGAGAGTGTCACTGTAGGATTCATGTGGTATTTTTTTTAGAGGCAATACCCTTAAAATTAAGAGGCCTGGGTAAGCGAACGGGAAAGGTTCGTTAAAACGTTTTTTTTAAATTTCTCTTCACGCTAACAGAATTTTAAAAAATCAGATAGTAACGACCCATTACAGACTAAAAGACTAAATAATGCCACAAACTGCAGTATTTTATGACCTCTGGTACGACCTCAAAGTGTTAAATACGATTATTTTTACCATAAATAACGTATTTAACACTTTGAGGCCGTACCAAATAGATCATAATGTACTCCACTGGGGTGCAATATTTAGTCTATTAAGCTGTAATGGGTCGTTAATATCTGATTTTTTAAAATTCTGTTAGCGTGAAGAGAAATTTCAAAAAACAAACAAATGAATATGAAATTTTGCACAGACACTAATGTCATATGAGCGGTCACAGGTATAACAAGATAATGTGATTGGTTGAAACTAGAGATGGACCGATACCATATTTTTCCGATACCGATACCGATGCCGATACCAACAACCGATACCAATACTTTTCCGATACCGATACTATTTTTAGTTGACTGTTATTAATGATTTTTAAAGGTTTAATTTATTAGTAAATCATCCCTAGAGTAAACTATGAATAGGTACTGAATAAATGGCAGGATAATGAATGATTAAAATATGGACTAGTATTTTATTTTTTATTTAATTTAATTTTTTATTTTAATTTTTTATTCTTGAATTTTTTTAATTTTACAATTCAATTGTTTGAACGCAAATTGTTTGATTTTCAAATTAATGATTATGTAACACATGTCACAACTCAATAAAATATATAATAATAAATGAAATGGATAGCTTCCATTGCTTCCATTGCTCCAATTGTTGGTTGGTTAGCAGGTCTCGAAAAACTTCTAGAGGATGTACTAGGTCTTGCCTTGGGAGTAATCATTGGATTAGTGAGATTGAGACCAACAGGCAGTTGTGGAATGGGTGTGTGATGCGGCATCACAGGCAAATTAGTGGAAGTTGTTTCACTCTCCAAATCAACAGTGTCAATTTCTAATCCTTCATTGTCCACATCTTCTTCCAAATTATCTTTTCTTGCCAAATTTTGATTATTATAAGAGAGGCATGACTTCACGTGCTTAGCAAGGTTGCTGGTGTTGTAGGACTTACTACCCTCACGCGACACGCCTCGTGAGACTTCTCTGGAGCAATAGTTGCACACAGCAAACTGCTCATCAGTAGATTTAATTTTAAAGTGATCCCACACTTCACTTCTTTTGCGTTTTGAGTTTGACATAATTATTTAATCAAATAACAAAACATTAAACACAATCAAATGACAAAATTATGCACAACAACTTTCCGTGTGACAGAACTATTGCCAAGACCAAAGACAATAAATAGCCAAGACGCCAGCCGCCCTCTTGCCCTTGAATATCCTTTGTCTCTGATTGGTCTAGCAGGACCTGAACCAAGGCCAAGGAGGTTGGGCTTCAACCAAGGCCGTCCGTGATGACGGCCAATCAGAATACAAACAGCATTAAGCGGGAAATTTTTGAAAAAAGTATCGGTAAGGGGGGAAAGAAGTAGTATCGCCGATACCGCCGATACTGCCATATCGGCGGTATCGCGAGTACCGGTATCGGTATCGGTCCATCTCTAGTTGAAACTTAAAATGAAACAGTTTGACCGAGAAGCGTAACATATACAATGCCCGTGGGGACCAACATTCTATAGTAATTTTCTTGCTTCCCAATTGGAATGTTCTTCTCACCTCTTGAATAAGTTGATCACAAAACCAGCAGCAGACGAAGAATTCTCCCACAGTGGCTATCGACAATGATAACATGGCACTTTTCAGCGAGTAGTCAAAGTCCTTACAAACATACAAACAAACAAACAATCAATCGAAAACCCTAATTGTAAGAAGAGAGTATTAGTTGATTACTAGGAAAACGCTCTGGGTAACGCGTTGATGAGCGAGCACGGATACGCGCAACACCTCGAACCTAAATTCTGTCTATCGAAAATGTCATTAAAAGCCAATTATTCTAAAATTTCGCCACAGATTTGTATACAAATCTCAAAAAATTCCTAAAATATTGGTTTAAATAACCATGCAAAGCTGTAAGTTGATCGATTGAACCTTTATGATTGAACGGTTCCGTGTTAATTTTCAAAAATCACAGGATCTCCTTCAAAAAATATACCTGAGACCACTCATATGATATAAGTGTGTCTACACAATATCAGATCGACTGTTGAACGGTCATTATCAGATTCATTATGCGTTTGAAAGTTTCTGCTATAACTACCTTGCCTTGAACTGAAGATTCGAAGTCGCCGTGAATTTGACAGCCAACACGCAAAAAGTCCGTAAAATGTCAATAACTTTTGGATTTAAACACAGATTAGTATGAAAATTGTCAAAAATTAAGATAATGTTGGTCCCAACCATCATGCGAAGTTATAAGTTGATCGTTCAATCGGTTCTAGTTTAAATTTCTAAAAACACAGGAAAGATGGGTTTAAATTTTAACCAATGGGAGGATTTGGCTGAAACTTTGTTTGATTGGGTACAATGTTGGGGGTAAAGACTTGTCAAAATTTCAATTTGATCGAGACAACCAATCAAAAGTTATTTTTTTTAAATTTGAACCAATCAATGGATTTCAAAAAATTTAGGGTCTGCAACAATCAGAAATGTTACGTACATGTGTGCAAAATTTCAGCTCGATCGAAGAAAAACTCTGACCTGTATATCGTCAGTAACAGAAAAAAAACAAACAAACAAAAAAAAAACAGAGGTCCGTGCCAAAAGAGCCAAAAGGAGACGCTCGCTTCGCTCGCTCAATCAAATGATGTTTAAAATACTGTTGTTGATGGTTTGCGCTACAAACAGATTGATTTTTAATATAATTGATGATATTGATTTCAAATCGTAACTTGTTCAATAATACAGAACAGAGATGTTTACGTAATCAAGGGGGTTCCAGGGTTAGGGCATAGGATTGAGAATTTGTTGTAATTCACACCAAAGATTAATGAAACCATATTACATGCTAACTAGCAAAACATATTTGCCCCTTACCGTATGATATAATTAGATATTCTTGATTGAAGATCTGTTTTCCCCCATAAGATAACACAGAGTGACTTGAAATCGTCCAGTAATATTGGTCTTAAATTGCTCCTAAAATCGCAAGAGAAATGACAAAATATTGAAAATAGTCTCAAATTAAAGATAATAATTTTTAGAATAAGACTGCCGTTTGAAAATATAGGGTCAACGGCCAAATAAAAAAGAAAATGTGTATAATGTGTGAAATTTACCATAAATCTGGCAACATTGCACTACAAATATGAATTATTTTGGGATAGTTAAATTGACACTTCAATTAAGAACATATAATTGGAGCATACGGTAAGATATAATGGTTTTTTGGTTTGAGGTATTATTTCATTAGAATTTGTATGAATTACGGCGAATTCTAGGCACCATGGCTGGAGCCCTGTGACCACTCTACATTTTGGTTTTGTGATTTTCACTAGATTGAGAATCAGGTTTGCTTGCTAAGCATTTTTCCACCTCTAACAGATAAATGTGCCTGATGGACATGCTACGATTTGAAAACAAGCCCTCAATAATGTTTATCAAACATAGAGAGCGTCGCCACGTCACTCTTCTGACACTGTCTCTCTTCTTGTTTTTTTTGTCGCAGTGCCTAGGTCAAACCGTTCAACCAATCGACATGAAATTTTGCACACATACTAATGTAATCTATGCGGTCTTGTGTATAGTTTTTGAACACGATCATTTGATGTTTTCAAATTTATACTGGAATTGTGTTTTTGTCAATTTTCAGACTAATCTGTAGTTAATTTCAAAAGTTATTGACATTTTTCGTCATTATGCGTTTTTCGTTATGCATGTTTGGAATTTTTTTGTCAAATTTCTTGATGATAATGTCAGATAATTTTTCCCTGCTTTAACGTATTTCCTTTCTGACCTTTCCAAGGTTTGCACATGCAAATGTATCAATTTGCATGCAATACGACGGCTCGCTTATCAAAGCGTTACACAGAGCGATTTCCTTAGTATATGACCATATGATTAGTTTTACCCCCATGGTGATGTGGACCATGGCCATCCCGATGCACGCGTTCAATAAGAGCATGACTACGAAAGCCGGCTGGACCGCATCCTCCAGGATCCGAGCCAGTCTGGAAAATACACAGGCGCGTAGGAACTTTATTTTGAGTGGGGGAGGGGGGGGGGGGGGGGCAAAATTATCGGAGATCGATGAATGTGAGGAAATGGTAGTGCGTCGCTACAAGGGGGCCTGGGGGCTTGCCCCCCAGTTCGCCCCGCAGGACATTTTTAAATTTTTGATACAAAAGAAGCGAATTTGAAGCTATTTTGGCATTCTTTTCAAAGAAATTTAAAATGTGTGATATGCAATATTCTGTGGAAACTTTAGACTAATGTTATATAATCTGTAACTATTTGTTTTCATATATCCACATTTTTGATTTTTTTTTTATACAAAGAATCGATTTTGAAGCATTTTTGGCATCCTTTTAAATAAATTTAAAATGTGTGATATGCAATATTCTTGGGAAATATTAGACAAAATGCAATGTAATCTGTAAATTGTGTTACCTAATTTTTGTTACCTAGCTCATTCGCAGACTAGATGTGGTGGTAAGTTTACCTGGTCAATTCCACATGATGGTCAATGCAAGCGGCAATATGGCGGTGTAACTCAGCTTCAAGCTCTTCTTGTGTCGGTAAAGCTCTGCGTTTAACTGCTTTCAAGGCTAACAGCATTCCATCCCTTTGTATGAACAACAAATAAGAGTATCAGTAATACTCTCGCCGACATTCGAAAATGTTTCCATTGGCACAATAATGTACACCCAACAAATCATAAAACGGTATTTGAACGAAACAGATTGACTGCAGGTCAGGTGTGTGCATTGACAATTAGGGATGGAGCGAACTTGGATTTTGATATCGACTATCGATATCATTTATATATCGATATATATCGATATATCGATACTTCGATATATCGATATATTGAAATATCGAAATATTGAATTATCGATATATTGAAATATCGAAATATCGATATATCGAAATATTGAAATATTGATATCGATATATCGAAATATTGATATATGGCAATAATATATTTTGATGTATATTAATGGAAATATTGATATATTGCATGAATGTATTAAATTGCTCCTAAAACTGCTAGGAATTTCAAAATAAAATAAAAAAGGAAATAACACAGCCGTTCCAAAATATAGGGTCACTAGCTAGATAAGAAAGAAAATTATAATAATCTGAGAAATTGTCCATAAATCTGGTAAACACTGCACTGCAAATATGAACTATTTTGCATAGTTGGTATAAACTTCAATTAAAAACATAATTATATCATGCGGTAAGGCTTCAATTTATCGATATTTCAATATTTCGATATTTCAATATTTCGATATTTCAATATATAGTTCACTATTTCAATGTATCGATATATCGATATTCAATATATTCAGGTATCGATATTTTAATATTTTTTTGATATCGATATATATCGATATATCGATATTTTCTCCATCCCTATTGACAATCCATCCTTGTTATTCAATGAAATCAGAGCTCACCTACTAGAGGTAGATGACGAGTAAGCATAGACTTTTTTCAGACAATCCATTTCTTTTAAATACCGTTTTATGAATTGTCGAGTGTACCTTTAACTGTAAATACCTCAATTCGTGTGTGTAGGTAGAACCAAGCAGATGGTCAAGAAGTGTAGAATCAACGGGAATTTGCACTCTCTTCCTAGCGTTCTCTCTAGCCATGCATATTGCAATTGTATTCATATGTGACAGGCTGAATTGCAATATTTTGAACAGCCCAATTAATTCAATTAAAAGTGAAAAGAACAGAAGATCAAATTGAACTATCATTAGAAAATCAGCCGACAAAGAGAAGAACATGGAGGTGAGTGTTAGTTCAAACATTGGTGATGCGTAGACGTTGTACGGAAACCAGAGCCTGAAAGCAAAGTTCTGATCTTAAAAGTAAGTCCAGCAAGTTGGGACATTACTTCTAGAATCACTGTGGTTCCAAATTAGATTTCTATGAGCGAAATGTATAGACCGATTTAAAAATTATCTAGGTGGTTCTGCTTTTCAAAAAATTTCACATGCAGTTTGGTTTTCCATTAATCTATTGCAACAATGGATAAAAACACCAACAGATATATGGAAAACCAAACTGCATGTGAAATTTTTTGAAAAGCAGAGCCACCTAGATAATTTTTAAATCGGTCTATTTCATTAAAAATACACTGAATATTTTAGAGTAGGAAAATTCGCCTTTAGTCAGATTTTGATTATGAAGAGTATTTCTGATATTTCATAAGCGATTAGATCCAGATAGTATAGTATCAATTTGATAGCTCAAACCGTTTTTATACTTTTTAGATATGATGTAACTTCTAGTTTAAAGTTCACGGCACATTTATTTTACCAATTTTGTTATACCTAAATCTATTTTTCTGAGAAGATAATACTTATTTGTTTTATGTAAATCCAAAACGAAATCAACATCATGTACTTACATAAAACAGAAATGCAATTATCACAATATTATCTGTTCTCTAAATATCGATGCAGTTACCTACCTGTTCACAAATTTCTTTGAGAAATAAGTGGAGGTTTCTATTTGCAGCATCTGAACAATAGTGACTAAAGTAACTGCTACAGTGCTGTAGTAAGTAAATCGATGAGATAACTTCTGATATTTCTCAAGTATTTTCTTCGATGATCTTTTGTGTCTTTCGCTTTCCCGTAATCTTTCCATGGACTCGACAATGTGCTGAAAATCTTTAATCCCGGTCATCAGAATCCATGTTTTTACGGCAGACATCAACATGTATAACATTGAAACGAAGTATCCTAAAGAGTGAATCATAGAGCTTCTGGAGAGGTAGATGTTGATGAGTTGACTGAATACCCCGTAGCAGCACTGTGCTATGTGCAGTCGTGGCCAAACATAGCGTCAGCATCGCAGCCATTTGCTGCTTTTAGCCTCATTCTCATCCATTGGCCAGAGACCTGCAAAGTACACTTGAATGAAAAACTATTAAACCAACATATGATGTTACATTATCAAACATTTATATTATGTTTTCATTAGTTCTTCGTACCGAACTTACCTAGGTATGAAAGTATTTGTCTGTTGAGCCAAACACATCTCCTATATTTGATGGGATCAGTGAAGTCCCTTTCTTCCACACTCTTCCTGATTATTCCCCACATTGCAATAATTAGAGTAACATTGCTGGATATTCACCCCATTGCAATATTCAGTGTAACGCTCAGCTTTTTTAGTGCTAAATCACTGATTGTTCCCCACACTGCAATAATCAGTACCATAAGTGGAACTTGTGTTATCATGCATGGAATGACGTAACACAAAGCTCCCAAGCGCTTACCTCAGGTACGTCTTGCTTTACAGCGCATTCGTTTATATTAAGGTTAGTTTGAAAATCAATTTTAAAGACGCCCATTTTGAATTATAGACTACTTGTGTCGCCATACTGTTGCATATTTCATGGCCCTCAGTTGTGTAGTGCGATTCAAATATTTAAAATTAACAAACCAAACATACATTTTATGTGTTGCGTAATATAGAAGCTTGATAAAAGCTTGACCGTTTGTGAAAATTGTAGGACGGGAAGGGGGCTGGACGACGGTATAGATGAAAGATTCCAGCAGGAAAATGTCAGGTTACTCTGTTTATTTACAAAGTTATTTATTTATTGTTTATTATATTTATTGTTTATTATATTTATTGTTAATTTATTTTATTGTTGTGCAGTACACTTTTTAAATAGGGCTAAAACATTTGTAGACGAAAAATAATTGAGATGTTATTTAAACGTTTACAAAACTTGAGCTCGAAATAAAGTTCACAATTCTGATCTCTCTTCTTGACCATAATTTAGACCATAATTTATAATTTCTTTACATAGCAGGTACAAGTGTGACAATCCTAGATTCTGGATACAAGATAATAATCTGGTAATATTTAGAAATATGCTAGGTGCTAATTGTGAAACGAAGGAAGAGTAATTCAGTGCATATCAACAGAGAATAATGAATTAAAAGTAATACAGTTTTCTTCAGAGTTATTTCTGCTTGGAAATCAGAGAAGCGAACACTTTGTAGTTATTCCACGCATTTTCCAGTACCTGTGGGAATACAATCAAGTCAAGCACATTTTAAAACCAATAAGTAAACTGTGGTGGCGTCGACTTTGTGAGCAGAAAAGTAAACTTATGCAGAAAACAGTAAACAGTAGGAAACAAATATTTGAGAAATCGTTTTGTAAATGAAAATGTGCAAACTTACTATTTTATAACGAATGACAATCTATTATCATAATGATTAAAAATTTCAATAGAAATGGCTACAATCTCGTCTCTAAAATATTTACGATATCTCGAACATAAAAAACATAAAGACAAATCAAGATATGAAGATAATTATGATAATATATTCGAAAATTCAAATAACATTAATTTTTGTAATTTCCAGTACTAATCAGAATTATTACGAAACTGACGTAATTCCTGGACTTACAACTGCAAATCCCTCTAGTGAGATGGGCAAACAGTCGAGTATTTTGAATTCAATTGGATGAAATCCTCGCTGAAGAAACAGATTTATTTTCTTCTTCATGCTCAACGAATAATCAAGCCAGTCACCGTTGTACACAGCTTCCATCACCAGATTGCTCTGCAACAATAGAGCCATGCGGTTACTAAAGATGATGAAGTTTGTATTATCTTCCGACTGTGTTTATGTTGATAAGTTGAATCACCTCTTGAATAAGTTGATCACAAAACCAGCAGCATGCGAAGAATTCACTCCCAATTGCTATCGTCAACGATAACATGCCGAGTTTCAGGGTGTAGTCAAAGTCCTTGAAAACAAAATGTATTAATTACAAGACTGATGATCATATTTATAATTAATAACAGAAGGGGGTCCTGCCAGAACTCTACTGTAGATTTCTTAATTTATGTATTTGTCTTTGAAGGAACTTGGTTGTTTTTTACATTGAGTGATTTTACATTATCATCTGAGGAAAGCGATACAAAGTCACGATTTTCACGGCCCTCTAGCTTGCAAACGGCTAATTGTTGGTAAACTTGGAATAATGGTAAGGTGGGCCATTATTTCGCAACAATGTGAGCTTTCTCATTTTAAAGATCCGCAGTAGGCCGAAAATGCATCTTTGCTGTTTTCTTTAAAAGTGGAATTGCTTCAGCTTTTTTAAGATTGGCATTTTAACAGTATTTTGTGTGAGAGTGACTTGGCTGGCTGGAGATGTCTTGTTTTCTTACCCCCATGGTGATGTGGACCATGGCCATCCCGATGCACGCGTTCAATAAGAGCATGACTACAAAAGCCGGCTGGACCACAGCCTCCAGGATCCGAGCAGTCTGTAAAATACACATATTTATATTATATACGGGTTACCCATGTCGGACAGACCAGTGGTGAGGCCAGACACACTAAGGTCGAGCTACCCCCCCCCCCCCCCCCCCCCCCCCCCATCTAGACGGACGTTCCTCTGAATCGGGTCCCACCGCCCCGAACTTTCCCGCTCCTCGGTCTGTCCCCATCTAGCCTGCCCTTCCCACCAGTGCTGGACTCCCCCGGACCGGGCCCCTTCGGTCGATCATTTTGACAATATCTGATTATTTTGATGAATTGAACGTATTAATTTTAAATCAGGACTAGAGCACTTTTTTGTTTAATGGTACAGTTTAATCCAAATTGTAGCTGTTACTCGATAACACGTAGGTATAACCCAGAAAAAAACACTCCGTGTAAAAAAGGCAGCCAAATCTCTTTACTTTAAAAAAATTCAACACCGAAAAGGAGTGATATCAAAAAAGGAGCCAAGTCAATGACATTTCCAAATATTTAATCGTATTTTTGAAATAAAAGAATAAACACCGAGAAATACTTTACAAAAGGACTTGGCGCATCGTTTTTTTAAAGACATAATTCTATCCTAAAAGTGGAAAGAAATTTACAAGTAGGTACATTTTCCTCTTTCTATTAGAATTAGATGAATCAAGCTACTTTTAGTAATGGCTATTTTATAGTTTTGTCAATGGCGAGAAGAAAGATTTCATGCTGTAATAGATAAGTAATATAAGGATGGAAGAATTAAATAACAATTGGAAGTGGGCTCATACATATTCTTCCAGTACTGTTAATATGGTGATATTAGAAGGGTATCTTTTCATAATTTGATCTTAACTGAAGGAATTCATGAAACGTTGTCAAATAATTACTAACTATCTATGGAACACTATTATATATTTTTAAAGTATAAAGATATTTTTTTTAATAGAAATACAATGTGACTGTGTACTTTGTGAAATGTATTGTTATAAAATGTGGATTAATTGAAATGTATTTCATGATGAGAAGGTATAACGCATGAGACTTAATTATGTTGACCACGAAACAATATTACGAAGATAACTAACTATTGTGTTTTTATAGAAAACATAGGCAACAAGTTTTATTGCGTACGTACATATTCAAATAGAAAATATTTTACAGTAGGTATGTATAATATGTAATTGAAGGATGTTTCCCTATTATTCTAAAAATTCTTAATGACTGTTGTATATAAATGACTTATGCTTATGAATAGAAAAATGTCTTTAAAAAAACGATGCGCCAAGTCCTTTTGTAAAGTATTTCTCGGTGTTTATTCTTTTATTTCAAAAATACGATTAAATATTTGGAAATGTCATTGACTTGGCTCCTTTTTTGATATCACTCCTTTTCGGTGTTGAATTTTTTTAAAGTAAAG
Organism: Leuctra nigra; assembly: GCA_934045905.1. Taxonomy (NCBI): domain Eukaryota; kingdom Metazoa; phylum Arthropoda; class Insecta; order Plecoptera; family Leuctridae; genus Leuctra; species Leuctra nigra. Next base: position 18,674,473 of record OW203766.1, on the reverse strand, counting down.
AGACTTGGCTGCCTTTTTTACACGGAGTGTTTTTTCTGGGATATCACTTCTTTTGTTAGTTTATTCATACAGCTTGTAGCACATGTCCGAGCAGGAACTAATTTCTTTAAAAAAATACGCCTCAACCGATTTGGTTACTATGAAAAGTTGCGTTTGGTATAAGATGAAAATGATTATCCAAGAAGAATAGCTTAAGTTTCGTTATAATCGATCCAGCCGTTTTCGATACATGACGTCACTTCCGGTTTTGAAATAGCGGCCGAATTCCGGTATAGGTAATAAGAAAACAATCTAGTTTTATCTAGTTGATACCTTCATGAACGACCATCTGAATTCCTAATCCCTATATTTCCGTAAAATCGGTCATGCCGTTTGTAATATATGACGTCACTTCCGGTTTCATTTAGTGTTTCCTGCCGCCATTTCCGGTACCATTAATTTATTTATTCATTTTTCACAATTGATTTTTCAAATAAATAGCAGAATGAATACGCAGGAGCTAGTTCAGTTGCAATCGGTACAGGCGTTTTAGATATATGACGTCACTTCCGGTTTCAGGAATGGCGGCCGAGAACACTGTTACCTTGAATATATAAATTGTATTGTCTATGTTACAATGTAAGTTAATTATGTATGTATTTTAAGTATAATTTGTTGAAATAAGTTAAACATTGCGTATTTATGACGTCACTTCCGGTTTAGAAAATAAGAAAATAATTTTTTTTTATTGATACTTCATATAGATGACCATCTAAATCGAATGAAGCTAATTTCGTTCTAATCGGTCCAGACGTTTTTGAGTTATGACGTCACTTCCGGTTTAAAAATGGCGGCACAAAAAATCACAAGAGGCAAGGTATCATCAAATGCCAAAAGTGCATATGTGGTAAAAGTTTCAGGTCGATCGGTTCAGCCGTTTAGGCTGTGGCCCTGTCAACAATGTTTCCTGATATCTGAATCATCATCAGATAGCTTTTAGAAGGGGTATAATTTCACTGTTTTCATGGCCCTCTAGCTCGCAAATGGCAAAACCTGTTGATCCCAAATTTGGTATATGGGGTGGGGTGGGCCATAGCTCGAAATTAAGACATTTCACAACAATGTGAGACTTTCCAATTTTAAGATCCAGTAGGCCGAAAATGCCATGTTGTTGCTTACAGTAAAAGTGTTTGGTCTGCTCCTCAGTTTATTAGGCATTTACGGTATGTTGAGTGACTGTGAGTGTATAGTACGACTTGGCTGGGTGGAGCGACCGCTCCACTAGATTTACTTTAAATCGATGATAGGTATTTCATTAATTTTTAATAGACTGTTTGTAGAAATGTTCCTGTAATTTAATGTATTTAAAATAATCTTGAGGCTACTTGTGATGGTCATTTTACCTGGTCAATTCCACATGATGGTCAATGCAAGCGGCAAGATGGCGATGTAACTCATTTTCAAACTCTTCTCGTTCTAAAACTTTGCGTTGAATTACTTTTAATGCTTTCAGCATTCCGTCACTGCTGAAATTAGTATAAAACAAATTAGAGCGTTAGTAAATACATGCATTATGACATAATTATATTGTCGTGGACAATAATGTAACTTCGACGCCATTAGCCTCGCTGCAGAACAGTGCGATAAGCCCCAGACAAAAAATAATGTAACTATAAAGGAAAAAACTCAGTGTAAGGCGTTGATGAGTTAGCACAGATGCGTGCTACACCATCTCCAACCAAACATGATTCCTTTCAATCAATAATAGATAACTCCTACATTATTTCTGATTTTCATTGCAACTTTGCAATTTGCATACCATCTATATCAATGTCCAGTTTATTTAGGATCTACTTTTCGACACTTTTTTACAACTATTTTTAAACTCTTGCAGTGTCTATAGTCTGTAAATATCTTACCGATTGGGCTGAAAATTTGTAAAATTAGAGATGCCCATCATCACAATGCAAAATTTGGAAGATTTTGATATTCGACCAAATAAAAGTATTTTTTTTAAATATTACTCAGTGGAGGATTTGGCTGAAACTATGTAAACTTTTATGGCCTTGAACATTTTCAACTTGATCAGATGAACGGAGCAGAAGAAATATATTTTTAAAATTTAACTCATTTACGGATTTCGAAAAAAAAAAACGCTTAGTTGGTCTTGACAAGACTTGTGCTAAATTTGAGCTCGATCGGAGAAGCGATGCGACCTGCATACCGGCAGTAAAATACAAAAATGGTAATCCGTGCCAAAAGAGCGAAAAGGAGTTGCTCGCTCCATTACAGTACCTCGATTCGTGTGTGACGGTAGAACCAAACATGTCATCCAGAAGCGTAGAATTGCCAACAGACATTTGCATTCTCTTTGCGTTTTCTTTGGCCACGCACATTGCAATAGTATTCATATGTGATAGGCTAAATTGCAATATTTTGAATTGTCCAATAAACTCGATTAAAAGTGAAAAGAACAGAAGATCAAATTGAACTATCATTAGAAAATCAGCAGAAATAGAAAAGACCATTGAGATCAGTGTTAGTTCAAACATTGGTGATGCGTAGACGTTGTATGGAAACCAAAGCCTGAAAACAAAGTTTACCTACTTGTTAGTGTACAAAGTGAAAATGTATTTAGATTATGAAATAGTTTATTCCGATTTGGAGCTAATTCTACTATAATACTGCTGATATTTCATAGAGCTATCTGGATCCATTGGCACCATGCTTAGTTTCAATTGGACAAGCCGATTAAGGTACATAGTTATAGATATTTTTGGATATGTCAGGTTTTGAAACTATACTACCCCTCACATGTACTTCATAGCATATCCGCAGCATATCATTTATGCTACCATAGCATATCATAGCATGGGCATGGGCGTATGCATATAAAGAGCGAATAATAGTGTGGGTGACACTATTATTTGCTCATACATTTCTTACTTAACAAAAATTAAACAGTTATATGCAAAAAAAAGTCAGAATAAAGCCATGCCAGTTATATTAAGATTGCCAAGAGACACATCAATAAAGAAAATGTGCTCTGCCTTATGCTGGCTTAATGTAAAGCAGAGAATTATCCTTAATACAATGGTACTAATTTTTAAAATAACAAAAGGTCTTGCCCCCAATTACCTCTGCAAACTTATAAACATTAATCCAAAACATACCATAACATTAGAAAGAGAGATAAATTTGTAATAAAAAAGATGGTAAAACAATTTCAAGAAAATTCAGTTTTTGCTAAGGGTATAAAAATGTATAATAGAATCCCCTCAGAAATTATGAATTTATATAATCAAAAGATTTTTAGGCGTCATTGTTAAAAATTGGTTAGAGGTAACCAGGTGAAAGATCAACTTTCTGGGACAAGGGGGACGGATAATTGATATTAGATTTAATGATTGCATTACCTATATAATGTTTACCTTTGTATGTATACTAATAGTACAAACTTGCTTATAAAGATCTACTACAACTACTTACCTGAACACAAATTTCTTTGAGAAATAAGTGGAGGTTTCTATTTGTAGCATCTGAATAAAAGTGGCCACAGTAAATGCTACAGTGATGTAGTAGGTAAATCGATGAGATATCTTCTGATATTTCTCTAGTATTTTCTTCGATGATCTTTTGTGTCTTTCACTTTCTCGTAATCTCTCCATGGACTCGACAACGTGCTGAAAATCTTTTGTTCCATTAATCAACATCCAAGTTTTTACGGCAGACATCAACATAAACAACATTGAAACGAAGTATCCTAAAGAGTGAATCATAGAGCTTCTGGAGAGGTAGATGTTGATGAGTTGACTGAATACCCCGTAGCAGCACTGTGCTATGTGCAGTCGTGGCCAAACATATCGCCAGCATCGCAGCCATTTGCTGCATTTAGCCTCATTCTCATCCACTGGCCAGAGACCTGCAAAGTCACTTGAATCATGAATGAAAAACTATTAAACCAACATCAACCATTATCAACCATTTACATTATGTTTCATTTTTTTTTTTTTTTTTTTTTTTTATTTATTTATTTATTTATTTATTTATTTATTTATTTGTTCATTGTGGTACCTGCCAGAGGCAAGATGGCTATTGCAGGGCTACATTAGGTGCCCTCTTTAGCCGTGTACAGAAGTTTGATTAGACAGTGAACATTACTACTCGTACCAGGTGTGTTAGGACATGAATATCAAATAGTGAACATAAACAGAGTTAGAGTACAAAAATCAAACTTGTCGAGAATGACCAAATTGTCAAGAATTAACATGAAATGAAATTGGTTATGGCTTACATCTGGCTAGATAACTAACTAGAATAATCACACAAACACAGACAAGAAAGCGAATGTCAATTAATGATCCTAAAAGCAGTAGAGCACATAAAAAACATAATTGTCACATTAGTTCTTCGTACGGAACTTACCTAGATATGAAAGTAATTGTCTGTTGAGCCACACACATCTCCTGTATTTGATGGGATCAGTGAAGTCCCATTCTTCCACACTCTTCCTGATTATTCCCCACATTGCAATATCCAATGTAACGCTCAGCTTTTTTAGTGCTAAATCACTGATTGTTCACCACATTGCAATGATCAGTACAGTACCATAAGTGGAACTTGTGTTACCATTCATGGTATGGTAACACCAAGTTCCCAAGCGCTTACTTCATGGTTATTCACCACATTTCATAACCACATTTCATCAGTGTGCACCTGATGAAGGAGACAGAAAGGTCTCCGAAATATTGTGTTGTTTTTAATGTATTTTTAATTCATACCATTGTAATGTCCAATAGTTTCTGAGTTTTTATTAACATGACTTGGTATATTATTCTTCCTTTTATTATTTCATTAACCAGTACAACACTCAGTTGTTTAAGTGACCCTTAATGGTTGTTTGTCGCCGATTGTTTGTATTTTTGTTCTTTCTTTAAAATCTCACTCACACCTACTAGGTACGTTTTAGTCTACAGCGCATTCGTTTATATTGAGGTTGGTTTTTCAAAATTTCTGTTGAAAATCAATTTTAAAGACGCCCATATTGAATTATAGACGACGTGTGTCGCCATTACTGTTGCATATTTCATGGCCCTCAGTTTTGTAGTGTGATACAAATATTTTAAATTATCGAACCAAACTAGGTGAGAAAACTAAAAGCATCATTAAATTTCTCAATGAAAACATAAATTTTTGATTTTATGTAAAACAAAAGCTTGATAAAAGCAAATAGATGATAGATTCCAGCTGGAGAATATGGCCAGTTACTTTGTATATTTATGTACATTTCAACCACATTATCACAATATGTCAGATTGTTTAATTTATTTTATTGTGCTGCACAATACGTATTAATTTGCCTACCTCAGTCACATTCAACGTGCATTTAATTAGAACTAAAACATTTGTAGGCAAAAAGTGTTTGAGATGTCATTTAAACGTTTACAAAACTTTAATTTGATCTGAGTAACGGTGTGAACTGAATCGCAAAAGGAACGACAGAAAGGGCAGAGCCAGACACAAGTGTAAAAAGTAGTATTAATTCTTCATCATCAGTGATGTCTCTTCTCTGATATCAGCGTGATGAACACTTTGTAGTACTGCCACGCCTTCGTCAGCAACTGAGGGAATACAATCTATCTGAGACAACCACATTTCAAACACTAGGAAAACGCTCAGTGTAACGCGTTGATGAGCGAGCCTTCGAATAGCATCCGATTTGATGCGTTTGCAAGTATCAGCTGCTCTACAGGCCTTGGAACTTGAAGCCTCAAGAAGGCAGAAAATGTTTTTACTTGGCCATGCAAAGTTTAAAGTTGATCGGTCATCGGTTCTAGCTTAAATTTTAAAAAAATCACAGGAAAGATGGGTTTAAATTTTAAACGATAAGAGGATTTGGCTGAAACTTTGTAAGATTGGGGACAATGTTCGTCGTAATAACTTTGCAAAATTTCAAACTGACCGGACCAACCAATCAAAAGATAATTTTTAGGATCTCATTCAAAAACGATCCCAGAGATGGCATAGATTACGTTAGTATGTGTGCAAAATTTCAGATAGATTGGTTGTGCGGGTTGACCTGGGCTGTGCAAGCAAAGAAACATCAAACAAACAAACAAAAAACACACAGATAAAGTGCCATAAGAGTACCGTGGTGACGCTCGCTACGCTCGCTTTATAAAGTAATAGTCAACTGAAAACTATTCCTATTTATGGTCGAGATGAGAGTACAGAATTGTGAACAAATATTAATTAACGGTAATCACAATCCCAAAAATGGCGAGGTGTTTACTCAACAGGAAATAAAATATTGTCGAACTTACTGCAGCAAATCCTTCCAGTGATATGGGATACCAGTTGAGTGACTTGAATAGAATTGGATGAAATCCACGCAGAAGAATCAGGTTAATTTTCGTCTTCAAATTCACAGAGTAATCAAGCCATTCACTGTTGTACACAGCCTCCATCACCAAATTACTCTGCATAAATAGAGGCATTCAGTTAATATGAATCGAAGATTAAAACACGATGAATATAATCTTTTTTAATTGAATGCATAATTCTTCCTGATAAATTATGTACCTAAGTAAACACTGAAAGTATATTCCAATGATTCTTGAGGTGTGCTCAAAAACCAGCAATTCTGCCTTCATCCATTTGAAATGGTGACATGAGTCATTGTGTAAGAGAGAGAGTATACTTCAAAGAGAGAGAACTTTATTTAAAACACTGCCATTATAAAATGGATGCCTTAAGGACGCAGTTTAACATTATTGGGAATTGGAAATATATTAAGAAATATGATTTATGCTAGAATTATTATAATTTATAGAAAATTCATTGAATTAGAAATGAAAGCAGTAAAAGTACAATTGATGATTATAATGATGATGAAGATGATGACGATTATGATTAATATGAATTATAAAAGTGATTGCGCAGGATTGCAATCGATCCCTTAGTGGCTAAAATACTAATATGATTTATAAACTTATTCTTTATCTTAAATTTAGTACAAAATTATTTGAAAAATTTGGGTATAATCCCTCTTGTCTTGTCTTCTCTTGTATGGTCTCTCTTGGTATTTGTCGACATCATTTGTGCAACGCAAAATCGTGACAATGGACATACGGCCTTCTACCTCTGAGGTACAGAATTGATTGTTCTTCTCACCTCTTGAATGAGTTGGTCACAAAACCAGCAGCAGACGAGGTATTCGCTGACGATGGCAACCGACATTGAAAACATGGCGCTTTTCAGCGTGTAGTCGAGTACCTAAACGACATGATTAAAGAAGAGCATGGATTCGAATGTACTAAAAACGCTCTGTGTACCGCGTTGATAAGAGTTTGTAAGTGTTTTGATATGCGTTTGCAAGTCGCTGCTCTACAGGCCTTGGACCAGAAGCATCATGATAGCACTGATATAATAAATGAAATTATTGGCGTAAATTTCAAGATTATAGACCAAAATTTCCCAATAACTTTTGAATATACAACAGATTAGTCTGAAAATTGGCAAAAATACCTAAAATGTTGGTCCCAATGAACATGCAAAGTTTTATGTTGATCGGTCAAACGGTTCTAGTTAGAATTTTAAAAATCACAAGATAGGTATAGGTGGTTTTAAATTTTAACCAACGGGAGTATTTGGCTGCAACTTTGTTATATTGGGGAAAACGTTGGATGCAATGACGTAGCAAAATTTCAAATTGATCGGACAACCAATCGATAGATTTTTTAAAAAATTTAACCAATCACAGGATCCCGACAAATCTATAATTTTAACGATCTGTTTATGTTCGCCAATCGCCAAAGATATTAAGATATTTAGTATCGGTTTTGAGTATGAAGATGTCTTGTTTGCTCACCCCCATGGTAACGTGAAGCAGCGCCATCCCAATGCAGGCATTCAAGAAGAGCATCATTAAGAGCGCTGGTTGGACCACAGCCTCCAGAATCCGAGCCAGTCTGCAAAATCCACTTACATATGAGATATTTAGCCAAATAATTAATAGAAAAGTTTCAAACCAAATTGGACTAATACAATTCGTTCAATAACGAATTTTAAAAACTTCAATTTTTGTTACTAATTTGCGTTTGATATAATTAATAATTATTTTATCGAGAATGACTAATGAGTATTTAGTTTTTGCCCAGGCTACTTATGATAGTAATTTTACCTGGTTAATTCCACATGATGTTCGATGCAAGAAGCAAGATGGCGATGCAGCTCAGCTTCGAACACTTCTCGCGTCGGTAAAACTCTGCGAGGAGTTGCTCTGAACGCTCTCAAAACCCCGCCAGTGATTCTAGTTGTAATTTAATTGCAATTGTCAGTAATATTTCAGTAAATATATCCATTGTCGTGCACATAAGTGTAACTACAATACCTCAGTTCGTGAGTGTTGGTAGAACTTAGCAGATTGCCAACAAGTGTAGAATTATCAACAGACATTTGCACCGTCTTCTGAGCGTTTTCTCTGGCCATGCATGTTGCAATAGTATTCATGTGTGAGAGATTAAATTGCAATATTTTGAATTGTCCAATAAATGAGATTAGCAGTGAAAAGAATAGAAGATCAAACTGAACTATTATTAAAAAGTCAGCGCTCAAAGAGAAGTACATGGCGATCAATGTTAGTTCAAACATTGGTGATGTGTGGAAATCGTATGGAAACCAAAGCCTAGAAACAAAGTTAGTTTATATAATCATTCGGTAAATGAGTGACATTCTATTCAAATATTAATTATTAAATCAAATTAACTAAAACATTATTTTGTTTCGGATGATTTTGTTGGCGATATAAAAGTGATCGTGAAATGAAGTGATAAACATCAGGTGTGATATCAATGATATCTCAATGATATTTCAACTCAATGATTCTCAACGATATATCAATGATATTTCAACTCAATGATATCTCAATGATATTTCAACTCAATGATGTCTCAACGATATTTCAACTCAATGATATCTCAACGATATTTCAACTCAATGATATCTCAATGATATTTCAACTCAATGATATCTCGATGATATCAACTCAATGATATCTCAATGATTATATCAAATCAATGATATCTCAACGATATTTCAACTCAATGATATCTCAATGATATTTTAACTCAATGATATCATCAACCGCCGAGTCTTGCGAACAAGGATTAATTAGTAATAGTATATTACTAGGAAAACGCTCAGTGTAACGCGTTGATGAGCGAGCACAGAACATGCAACATCCCCAGTCACGATAAACGACACGGCACACGATGATTTTCTCTGCAACTTTCCAATATCCACATAAATACTCTGGATGAATAACAGATCCATTGTGTCGTGAAGTCTTACCTACCTCCATACTTTCCCCAGAATCTCTTGTGACATCCCATACTAAACTCGTAAAATTACAATTAATACTTGACTGATTGGCCTTACAATACGTAAAATTTAAGATTAAGTTGGTCTTGATCACCATGCAAAATTTGAACTTAATCGGAACATTTTGATTGTCGACCAATCAGAAGATATTATTTTAACTTATAACCAATTGGAGGATTGGCCTACGTATACTGCCAAAGATAATTATTAGTACTGCATCCGATTTGATATGCGCTAGTTTTACTGTAAATTGTGGACCGCTTGGCTGCTCTACAGGCCTTGGAGCGAAGCTTAAAGAAGGCAGGGATTGAACATGAAGTATACATCTGTCAAATATTTCAAGATTATCGAATAAAATGCCCCTAAAATGACAAAAACTTTTGAAAATAACGATATAAGACTGAAAATTGGGAAAAATACCTAAAATGATTGCACCAATGACCATGCAAAGTTTTATGTAGATCGGTCAATCTGTTCTAGTTTAAATTTAAAAAATCACATGAAAAATGGTTTTAAATTTTAACCAATGGGAGGATTTGGATGAATTTTTTTATGATTGGGTAAAATGTTGGTTGCAATGTTTTTGCTAAATTTCAAAATGATCGTAGCAACCAATCGAAAGATATTTTTTTTAAACTTAAACCAATCACAGGAGCCCATTTAAAAACGATCCCAGGGACCGCATAGATTATGTTAGCATATGTGCAAAGTTTCAGATCGATTGCTTGAGCGGTTTGACCTGGGCAGTGCAGGCAAAAAAAAAACAAAAAAAAACACACAGAGAAAGTGCCATAAGAGTACCGTGGTGACGCTCGCTACGCTCGCTCTATAACGGAGAATTATGGCTTATTGGTATATTGTAGCTTTACCAATGATGTCCCACATATTTTTGTTGTTTTTGTTTAAATAAATCGTTTTTACTATGCATACTTTTCATTATGCTAAAGGGCTATATTTTCTAGATGATTGAATGCAGGGCATGGAGTGATTTTTATGGCGATTATGTTATTCAGTTACCTGAATATAAATTGTTTTGAGTAATAAATGGAGATTTGTAGTTGTAATAACTGAATCAAAGTGACCAAAGTAAATGCCACAGTGCTGTAGTAGGTAAAGCGATGAGATAGCTTCTGATATTTCTTAAGAATTTTCTTCGATGATCTTTTGTGTCTTTCTCTCTCCTGTAATCTCTCCATGGACTGAACTATATGTTGGAAATCTTCTGTCCCCGTCATCAGAACCCTTGTCTTGACGACAGACATCAACATGTACAACATTGTAACGAAGCATCCTGAGCAGAGGATGAAAGAGTCTCTTGCGATGTACATGTTGATGAGTTGACAAAACATCCCGTAGCAGCACTGAACTATGTGCAGTCGTGGCCAAACATAGCGCCAGAACCGCAGACATTTGCTGCCTTCATTCTCATCCACTGGCCAGAGACCTGGAAAGTTAATGAAAATCGACAGGATATTGGAATTGCGATACATTATTTTATTAACACTTCACACTTACCTAGGTGTGAAAGTATTTGTCTGTTGAGCCACACACATCTCTTGTATTTGATGGGATCAGTGAAGTCCCGTTCTTCCACACTCTTCCTGATTATTCCCCACATTGCAATAATCAGTGTAACACTCACCCTGATTATTCACCACATTGCAATAATCAGTGTAACACTCACCCTGATTATTCACCACATTGCAATAATCAGTGTTTAACAATGTGTTTATTGACCATTCCTCTTCCAAACCGAACTTATTCGTACATCGAAACATTCGTCTGTGACAGAGGGACCTTTAAGCTATTTTGTCGAAATCAATTTTAAATAAACGCCATTTTGAATAATCAAAATCGTGTGGTACCACTATTGTTGAATATTTTATTAGTTTGAGTAGGTACTGTTCGTTTTGGATATCAAGCTTCCACTTTCGTTATAAATAAATTAGCTAACCAAAATAATCCTCTTCGGTTCTTCATTAAACTAGGAAAACGCTATGTGCAAACAAACAAATTTACTTTTGTGAACATTGCTTCTGTATAGACAGACCTTTGGAATAAGCTTTAAGATTGATGAAGGTGCGGTGCATGATACTTTTCAGTAAACCAATTTGAGAAATATTTAAAATGTATAGTTAAAATGGCAAACACTCTTGATTCACGTTTTTGACAATTTGTGTCTTCAGTACTACTTTTGCTTTGTAATAAGAGTGGCAATTACTTTGTAGTACTTCCATGACGTTTCCATCACCTGAGAAAATAGTTCAGTTTATTTAATATATATTCTTGCGTACAACTAATAATGAGTAAACAATTGCATTGGAAACAGCAAGGAAACGGTGGCGACTGCGATTCATGTACAAAATGAAGCGCCCTTTGAAAAATATATTGTACTGATTCAAAACTATTATAAAAACGTTGAAATTAAAAAATTTGATCAATTGAAAGTTATCGTTTGTTATTTGGAAATTCAAACGAATTTCAACATTTGAAAACTACTCATAGCAATAAAAAGTGATACACCTTCAACGAAAAGGTCACAAACCCCTAAAGATTGACTCCATTCCTCAGTAGCACAGAATTATTGAAATGATGCACAAGCTACGAGTTTCTTTGCTGCACTAAACTTATTTGTTACTTACTGCGGCATACCCCTCCAGTGAAATTGGGAAACAATTGAGAGCTTTGAATTTGATAGGATGAAAACCACGCAGAAGTATCATGTTGATTTTCTTCTTCATGCTCAGCGAATAATCAAGCCATTCACTGTTGTAAACAGCCTCCATCACCAGATTACTCTTTTAAAGAATTACGATTAACATTTGCAGATATCAAATTCAACATTAATTCAACTGGAAACTCTAAAATTGAAAAATTGAAAACAAATATTGAAAAAAGGATATATTTGGGATAAGGATTTTTTCAGTCAGTGAGAAAGTTCCTTTGTATAGCAGGAATTTCAATGAAATGTTCTTAAACTTTATACATATACTTATAATTTGTAATTTATATTATGCTGCAGTAACCTGGACCCTGAACAATCGAGAGAAGATGATAATAAGCAGCTGAAACGACGGGCTTTAGAAACGCCGGTTTATAGAATGAAATATAATATTATCCTCCTTCACAGCATTACTTCTGTTACTAAAACACTTTTCGATTTTCAGTTCACAACATTTGAGACGAGTCTCTCATTTTCATATATAACTGTAATATTTTTCAACAAAATAACTGTTGTAGCTTTTTAAATAAGATTGGCAGAAGGCAGACCCGATATTCGATTGTTTTAATGTAGGTACCTAGCGATAATTCCATGTATCTAGCAAAGATGGCTCACCTCTTGAATCAGTTGATCGCAGAACCACGAGAAAATGGCGAACTCTACGATATTGATGACAACCATGGTCAGCATGGTGACTTGCAAGATTACATCAGAAAGCTGTGAACATTGATTGTTAAAGTCGGACGAAACATTTTGAATGCATCACGTATGTCTTCAGTACAGTTTTCTTACCTCAATTGTGACGTGAACCAATGCCATGCCAACACATACGTTAGCGAATAACATGATGCAGAATGCAGGTTGAACCACAGACTCTAGGATTCGGGCTAACCTACGATAAACAAAAATAAAATAAAATAAAAGCCGTGTAATAATTCTCTTTCCTGATGAAATTTCTTTGTTTTATTTGCACCTACTTCTTTCACAACCGTATTTGATTGTCCCCCAACAAAATCATCAGGCTTGAGGTCTGTCACCATAGCAACCAGGGGGTGGTAGGACCTTTCGCCGACGGAATTTTCGTCGACGGAACTTAAGTCGACATTTCGGAATTTTCGCCGACGGAACTATCGCCGACGGAACTTTGACCGTGCAAGGCGGAATTTTAGCCGACAATGAAAAAATTTATATGCTGCATTCACGGAAAATAATTAGTATTTTAGGAAATAATATGTGTCTAGGTACACTCGGCCAAACATAAATTGATCGTTGATCAAATTTGATTGACTGATAAATGTTAGATTGCATCATCCGAAGTGAGTCCAAGCGATCTCATTGTCTCACTCTAGTAGGTGACCTCACATTTCAACGATAATAACAAGCTTTGATTGGTATGGGACATGACCAGCAGTCATTCAAATTTGATCAACGATCAATTTATGTTTGGCCGAGTGTACCTATCTCATCTCTAAACTTCAATCCAAAATAAAGTGTATTTTGACAATGCTACAACAATGCTATAATTGTTGTAACCTAATTTGTTAACACCTTGCTCCCATTTCCAATTATCTCATGTGCACATGATGCAGTTCCTACCATGATGACTTGCCGAAATATTTTTTAAACAAATTATTGTGAAAACACAAATTTTACTTATTCTTGGAAAATATATCATATTTTCTTATCAATAGACATTTTGAAACTATATTTCAATTTTTCATTAAATTTTGAAACAGATTAATTTGAAAGTACAAAATATCTTGAAACTCTATATTTTTTTAATAAATATTAATCTAACATTTTCACAATTTACATACATACTAATAAGCTCAGAAGATAAGAAGATTTAAAAAAGGGTTTTACATTTTTGAGATGTTTTTTTGAGAGATGATTGGTTTTTAAGATTTTTTCGGTGAAAGTTCCTCCGTGGTCAATTTCACCGTCGGCGAAAGTTCCGAGCATTTTGGAATATCGGCGAAAATGCCGTCGGCAAAACGTCCGTTTACCCAACCAGGGTGCAACTAGATTATATTAGATTAATAGGGTTTAAAGGCGCGTCAACGACGAGGTTATATTGCGAACATTAATTATTTTACTTTAAACTTTGTTGAATTAAGTGGAGGACATTGGGAGGGGGTTGACGTAACGGGCCCGATCCGGGGGAGTCCGGCACTGGTGGGAAGGCCAGGCCGGAATGGGGACGGACCGGGGGGTATGAGGATTCGGGCCGGCGGAACCCGATTTCAGGGGGATCACCATCTCGAGAGGGAAGGCCGGCCCGACGGGGACCGCAAATTCAAGGGAGGACATGGTTAGGCCAACCCTGGCTGCTCTTTGTCTGGACCTCACCACTGACCTGTCCGGCATGGGTAACCCTTACACATGAGCATATGCTCGCCGGCGTAGCTGCAATGGATCGTTGGCCAACACAAACCCCACCACCGCGATAAGGTGGCAGCCGTGGGTGGGGCAGGCTGCAACTACTCTGGGTGCATACCGATTTATAATCAGGTCGCCCAGTTTCCCTATCCTTTTAACATTGTGACGTAACACCTGGGCGTGACCTTGAGTCGAATCGTGGTCGAATGAATGAAAACAGAGTAATCACAACGCCTGACCTCTTGAGCTTGAGCGTTATGGCATTGACGTACACTGGGGGTGGGGACATGCGACTGGCCAGTCATCTGTCGTCGATGTCTAGTGACAAACGGAACCGCCCCGTTCTTACGTACAGACCAAGGTCAAATTCTTCACTCGTCCGGCTGAGATCGTCTTACATTTGGAAAGATTGCACGGAAAGCTGACGCAGCACAACAATAAGCTTAATTTAGGCCTATGCTATAAATATGAAGGCATATTGTAGCATTGAACAAAATTAATAATAACGTCTTTATATTGCCAGAATCGTCGTTTGTAGTGCGGCCTCAGACATCGGCGGAAGCATTCAGTGCTGCAGCTATAGCAGTCACGAGTCCCATACTGAGCGGTAGTCAATGATTATGGGTACTGGTTTGAGCTCGTTTGTTGACGCGGCAAGTTTGATTTAACCCGTAAATCCTATGGTGACGTCACACGCCCAACCATCTCCTATTTTGAACCTCACCCTCTATTGATAAATAAGCAAATTGTGTATATTTACCTTGATAACTCAACATGCTGCTCGATAAAAGAACCAAGATGGCGATGCAATTCCGTTTCAAATTCTACTTCTGTAGGTAACACTCTATTAGAATGTGGGTGAAAAAGTGTGTTCAGAATAACTTCTTGCTTGATTGTGTCTGGATTTTGAAGTTCGAGATTCTGACTGTGTGCCACTTTCTTATCTACTCTGGATTTCCTTTTAGCATTGTTTCTGACTACGCACGTTGCCATATCGTGCATATGGGTCAAGTTAAATTGTAATATTTTGAATTGACCAATGAACTCGATGATGATCGAATAGAAGAAGAGATCGAAGTACAGAATCATGCAGGCATTAGTACTTATTGTCAGAAATGTATCGAAAATTGTCAACTCAAACATAGGTGACCTGAACGCATCATACGGAAACCAGCGTCTGGAAAGACATTTATTAAAATCTTAGTTATTTATATAGTATTAGCTACATTTGTTTGTACAACACGTTCTTTGTGAAGAACGGGTTTTCAAAATTATACTGTTTATAGATAAATAATAAATGCGTTTCTATAGTGACGATTCTGTTAGTTTTGTTTGGTTATTTTGTGTCAGTGGTGCAAAAATCTAAAAAAAATCACTTTTATTACCCGTCTGCTAAATCAAAAGATCATGTTTTTTTTTGGACACTGGAGCCACAAATGTACTTTTATCTCTTTTGAAAATTTTTAAATTTTTAACATCTCAGAAGACGTCTTTTCATGGTTTTCTGTGGGTTTCAATATTTGAATCAAAATTATTTACCATTTGTCAATAAATTATTTATCAAGACGCCATATTTATCATAATGAGTTTTTAACCGCCACCCTTTCTTACAAAATTACCACGAAATATGAGTGCATTTACAATTCTTTATAGATATGTTGTTAAAATTTCAATCAAGTAAAAAGTTATTATTGGGACTCACAGATTAGAATTTAAATATAACTCATGGTATATTTCATGTCGTCAACATACCTAAATATGAACCTCTTTGAAATGTAGTTGTTGATTACCCCCATTGTTGATCTAATGAAGGTAAACACCGTACCACTAATTCCGAAAACGTATGTCATGAGTCGAGATAAGTCTTGATATTTCTCGAGTATTTTCTTCGCTGATCGTTTGTGTCTCTGTTGATCTTGCATTCTCTCAAATGGACTCAACAATATGTTGGAACTCTTTTGTTCTAATCAACAGAATCCAGGTTTTTACCGCGGACATGACGACAAATATATTAGCTACGAGGTATTCTGTACAAGCTAGGAGAGAGTCACTTGTCTGGTAGATGTTGATGAATAGTATGACTATTGAGTAGCAGCTTCTAGCTATATGCAGTCGTGGCAAACATATCTCCAGGACCATATCACCATTTTCTGCTTTCAGTCTCGTTCTCCACTGGCCAAAGTCCTGCAAAATATACTTATTCTTTATAAAAAGTTACAAAATAACGTTATTTCATTACTTATCAATATCGAGAAACATTTTTTTGTTAATCGTCGCTGACGAATTGCTTTAAATGTATGTAAAATTATTCACCCTTCGTTAGGATACGAACCTAAGTGTTTTAGTAATTGTCGGCTGGTCCAAACACATCTCCTGTATTTGATGGGATCAGTGAAGTCCCGTACTTCTACACTCTTCCTGGTTATTCCCCACATTGCAATAACCAGTGTAACACTCACCCTGGTCATTCACCCCATTGCAATTATCAATGTAACACTCAGCTCTTTAAATGCTTACTCTCTGATTATTCACCACATTGCAAATGTGAGTGTATTATTAGTGTAGCTTAATATTATATCATCCATTGTATAATACTAAGTTTTAAGAGCTAACGTACGAAGAAGCTGTGTGACATTCGGGTTCCAGTCATTGATTGAGATATCCATTCTTTTAATTTCTTTAATATTACGCTCACATACTCCGCTATGTATTACTTTGTGTCTGCTGATTCTGACGTTTCGCACAAAATGTGTCCTTCCTGACGTTGGACTTTTGAATCACACACAATAAATCGATGTATTGAATGTGTTCGATTATATCGGACATTTAAATTATTTAAACTGAAACATTGTATATAATATTATTGCTAAAGGGTTCTGATATAGGTAAATGTAAGAGTTATGCAACATTTGGGCGTTACTTAGAAGGGATATTTTTCAAAGAAGCACATTCGTAGTTATTTTGATAAAGCCACATCTATAATATAAATATAATACGGACTTCTATACAATGTATGTACAGACGTTATATTTGTTTCAAACGTCAATTTTTTATTATTACTAATAATATTACACACAGGAAAACATGAAATTTAAAATTTAATTGCTATAGTTTGGTTTGAGAAAAAGTGCTTAGTAAATAATTTTATAGTCTGAAAGGATAAAGCAACCTCCGTGATATCATTAAAACTGTGGACTTGCTTGGTAATCATTTCACAAACTTTTGCAAGTTATAGCAAGTATACATCTAAGGGTGAGGTACCCTTAACAATACTTAGATTTAACAATCTTTTGATCGCAGAACCAAAAAGAAAACACAGCCAATGCTATTGGATGTTCTCTTTAAGTTTAATAAACGTCAATAATGATTATTACTATGAACTTATTGCATTTCAATCACTAAAGACACTCAAATGCGTACACAGTTGATCATAAAAATTATAATTTAAAAACTAACACAGAACTACCCTAATATTTACTATACACCTATTATTTAAGATACTAAACAACTAAAGTACGAGTAATATAATTAATATAATATGTAGCGTCTTCATTGCTGCTTTTGCTTGGAAATGAGCGTTGCTATGACACTGTAGTACTTCCAGGATGTTCCCATAACCTAGAAACGATTGCATGATAAATATATATTTTTCAGAATATTCCTTATATTTTATTATCGAATGCAATCGAATTTTCGACACAGTTGCTGTCAGTGCACACCTTGATAAATTAATCATATAGATATTACAAGTATTACTACATATTTGATGAATTCAGGATTTGTTGAATAAAACAGGATTTTCAGGCTATTCTTATTCTTAAAAAAGTATACCTAAATAATTATTTGTATCTATTCCCAAAAGCATCTGATTCGCGACGTAAAGAAATAAAGAAAACTACGCTACATTTTATATAACCTGTAGATATTTCACGTCGCACTTCTCTGCAACTAGGTTAAGGCAATATCGACGAAGGGTTGTCCAATATATTTATAATTTACCCTTCATCCAACGTGAAATTCTTATCTTTCATATACAAAAACCTATCGATCTGTGTCCCGGCGTTGCCCGTGTTCTGCGTTTAGTCCCTGAGCGTTACCCTACCATGGGCGTTACCTACTGATACGTAGCTGCTATTCAGGGGAACGTATTTGGATCAGAACGCACAGTTTCCCTATCCTTTTAACATTGTGACGTAATCACCTGGCGTGACCTTGAGTCGAATCTAGTCGAATGAATGAAAATACAGGCATTCATGTTGAATCAGAAAGCCAGACCTTTTTAGTTAGGGCATTATGGGTACTGGTTTGAGCTCGTTTGTGGACGCGGCAAGCTTGATTTAAGCCGTAAATCCTATGGTGACGTCAACGCCCAACTCGCTCCTATTATGGAACTCATCCCAGGTAACCACCGTGCAGGTAACCTATCTTTACGACGTCACTGGAAATATTTTTGTTCGGTGTAACTATGAAAATGTTGATTTATATCGATGAAGAATGTAGGAGTAGAGAACAAAGATACAGACAATTGATTTCATAACGCCTATACTTACTGCTGCAAATCCCTCCAATGAGATTGGGAAACAATTGGACGCTTTGAATTGTATCGGATGGAAACCGCGCAAGAGGATGAGATTCAGCTTCTTCTTGATGTTCAGCGAATACTCAAGCCATTTGCAGTTGTACACAGCCTCCATCACCAGATTACTCTAAAAACAAAGTAATTGAGTGTGAACATCTATAACTCAAAGGTAGAAGGACGTAAGTTTCGCATTTTCTCTATTTTTTGTTGAACACTATTGGAATGTTATCAAGCTTTATTAATTGCCATTTGACTGAATATGTTAACAAATAGTGTCATTGAATTATTCTCTTATACACAATGACTCATGCCACCATTATAAATATGATTGGACGAAGTCAGAGTTTCTGGTTTTTGAGCTAAACTCAAGCATTATTAAAATGACCTTTCCGTCTTCAACCTCTGACGTGTAGGAGATATGAAAATGTTTGCATTTTTAAACATACTTTGTCAAATGTACTGCTAATTTATGTTTGCGTAAGATAATTCGCCAATAATAGATAATTTCAGTATTATTATTATACACATTTTTCTTATATGATTTGTCACTGTATTTAATATTTAATGATCATTAATATTGCAATGTTGCCGTACCTCCTGTATCATCTGATCGCAGAACCACGAAAACACAGCAAATTCACTGATGCAAATGATAACAAGTGATAACATCGTAAATTTCAGGGCCACGTCTGAAATCTGCAAATAATATATATATATGACAAGATACATATTGATGTAGAGACGAATCTAGTTAATTGTATAAAGAAATATGGAAAAGATTTGTAAGATAAAACTCATTCACTTTAAGAATGACCATCAGCAATGACGACCTTAGTAGGTACTACTATAGTCAAGCGTGCAATTTAGCACACATTTGTAATGGCCATAAAAATATTAAAGACGATATAGATAACAATAAACAGATTTGTTTATTTTGTATAAATGTTTATAATATTAAAATATGTATTTGGCATAATCTATTCAATTTCAATAATGCAAATTAAAGAAGTAAGTATTAGCAGATAACTGCAGTGTTAAATTGTCAATGCAAGACTTTCTCCTTTGCGTTATTGAAAAAGTATCAAAAAATTATGTCAAATACATAGTTTAGTATTATCAACAGCAGTGCGATTGTATAACTTCTTAGAAGAGATAATGGATCGTTATCTATACCAATTGATGAAAGTAATTTAGCCTATCAGAAGGTAAAGCAATTTTGCACAATTCAAATGGTTAACAATGATATTAATAATTTACTTTCATCAATTGGTATAGATAACGATCCATTATCTAGGCTAAGAAAGTTATACAATCGCCATGCAGTTATACAATTCAACAAAATCCATTTATTGTTATCTATCTATGTCGTAAAGATTATCTTATGATTATTAGGTATTGATATTCAAATGTGTGCTAAAATTGTTTGCTTGACAGTTAATTGGAGGGGGGTCATTTTAAATGGATGTTACCTCCATTGTAACGTAAGCTAAAGCCATGCCGATACTGACGTTGCAGGCTAACATCATCCAGAGCGCCGGCTGGACCACAGCCTCCAGCATCCGTGCCAACCTACGACAAAGACGAGAGCGGAGATATTAGGCCTGTAAGCCAATAATAAAAAGCAATACAAATATACAAAATTGATGAGTTATTTAAATAATTATGTATTAATGTATTCATTTAATTTTTAATTTGTATTTTTATTCGAATACATAGAATCCACTTGTAGGATTAAAAAATATATAAACTCTAAAATCTATGCTAAAGAAGTTACAAAACACAAATATTAATTAATGAACAAGAAATCAAGTTCAGATCAAGTATAGGGAGCAAGTATATAGGATGATTGATTTTATCACTGGATTCTTTGGAAGCTTTCTAATAAATTGAATCATAATTTTATTTTTTTAAAGAGGGAAGTAAATAATTTGATTATTAGATGTCGGATGTTCGGTATTAGATGTCGGTTCGGTTTGATGTAATGATTTCAGCTGATACTGGTTATAACTTTTCTATAATTTAATCATTCAGAAAATAATGAATAATTGATAAAACTTTAGAGGGGTGCCAGAGCCCCCAAGCAACCGCTACACTTGAGAGGGGTGCCCGAGCAACCGCTACACTTGACAGGGGTGCCCGAGCCTCCAAGCAAACCGCTACACTTGAGAGGGGTGCCCGAGCAACCGCTACACTTGACAGGGGTGCCCGAGCAACCGCTACACTTGACAGGGGTGCCCGAGCCTCCAAGCAAACCGCTACACTTGAGAGGGGTGCCCGAACAACCGCTACACTTGACAGGGGTGCCCGAGCCTCCAAGCAAACCGCTACACTTGAGAGGGGTGCCCGAGCAACCGCTACACTTGACAGGGGTGCCCGAGCCTCCAAGCAAACCGCTACACTTGAGAGGGGTGCTCGAGCTACCGCTACACTTGACAGGGGTGCCCGAGCCTTTAAGCAAACCGCTACACTTGAGAGGGGTGCTCGAGCCCCCAAGCAACCGCTACACTTGAGAGGGGTTCCCTATGCCCCCGAGCAACCGCTACACTTGAGAGGGGTGCTAGGGGCCCCCGAGCAACCGCTACACTTGAGTGGGGTGCTCGAGCCCCCGAGCAACCGCTACACTTGAGAGGGGTGCTCGAGCCCCCGAGCAACCGCTACACTTGAGAGGGGTGCTAGGGGCCCCCGAGCAACCGCTACACTTGAGAGAGGTGCTAGGGGCCCCCGAGCAACCGCTACACTTGAGAGGGGTGCTAGGGGCCCCCGAGCAACCGCTACACTTGAGAGAGGTGCTAGGGGCCCCCGAGCAACCGCTACACTTGAGAGGGGTGCTAGGGGCCCCCGAGCAACCGCTACACTTGAGAGGGGTGCTAGGGGCCCCCGAGCAACCGCTACACTTGAGAGGGGTGCTAGGGGCCCCCGAGCAACCGCTACACTTGAGTGGGGTGCTCGAGCCCCCGAGCAACCGCTACACTTGAGAGGGGTGCTCGAGCCCCCGAGCAACCGCTACACTTGAGAGGGGTGCTAGGGGCCCCCGAGCAACCGCTACACTTGAGAGAGGTGCTAGGGGCCCCCGAGCAACCGCTACACTTGAGAGGGGTGCTAGGGACCCCCGAGCAACCGCTACACTTGAGAGGGGTGCTAGGGACCCCCGAGCAACCGCTACACTTGAGAGGGGTGCTAGGGGCCCCCGAGCAACCGCTACACTTGAGAGGGGTGCTCGAGCCCCCGAGCAACCGCTACACTTGAGAGGGGTGCTAGGGACCCCCGAGCAACCGCTACACTTGAGAGGGGTGCTAGGGACCCCCGAGCAACCGCTACACTTGAGAGGGGTGCTAGGGACAACCGAGCAACCGCTACACTTGAGAGGGGTGCTAATGGGACCCCCGAGCAACCGCTACACTTGAGAGGGATGCTATAGGAGCCCCCGAGCAACCGCTACACTTGAGAGGGGTGCTAATGGGGCCCCCGAGCAACCGCTACACTTGAGAGAGGTGCTAGGGGCCCCCGAGCAACCGCTACACTTGAGAGGGGTGCTAATGGGGCCCCCGAGCAACCGCTACACTTGAGAGGGGTGCTCGAGCCCCCGATCAACCGCTACACTTGAGAGGGGTGCTAGGGACCCCCGAGCAACCGCTACACTTGAGAGGGGTGCTAGGGGCCCCCGAGCAACCGCTACACTTGAGAGGGGTGCTAGGGGCCCCCGAGCAACCGCTACACTTGAGAGAGGTGCTAGGGGCCCCCGAGCAACCGCTACACTTGAGAGAGGTGCTAGGGGCCCCCGAGCAACCGCTACACTTGAGAGGGGTGCTAGGGGCCCCCGAGCAACCGCTACACTTGAGAGAGGTGCTAGGGGCCCCCGAGCAACCGCTACACTTGAGAGAGGTGCTAGGGGCCCCCGAGCAACCGCTACACTTGAGAGGGGTGCTCGAGCCCCCGATCAACCGCTACACTTGAGAGGGGTGCTAGGGACCCCCGAGCAACCGCTACACTTGAGAGGGATGCCCAAGCTCCCGAGCAACCGCTAAACTTGTTACCTGGTTAATTCCACGTGGTGTTCGATGCAAGAAGCAAGATGGCGATGCAACTCAACTTCAAACACTTCTTCCGTAGGTAAAACTCCTTGAGGAGTTGGTAGGAAACTCGTACCGATAGTCTCTTCTCTCTTCACTTGTTCAATGGTCTCTCGATGTGTCCATTCCGGAATAAAACTGAGTACCATGTTCTTAGTTTTTCTCTTTCTCCTTTTAGCATTGTTCCTGACAGCGCACGTCACTATGTCATGCATATGGGTCAAGTTGAATTGCAATATTTTAAATTGACCAACGAGCTCGATGATGATCGAATAGAAAAGTAGATCAAAGTACAGAATCATTAAATATTCGGCAGTAATAGATAATCCAATTTCACAAACTGTCAGCTCAAACTGTGGGGACTCGTTCACATCGTATGCGAACCAGCGTCTGTGGAAAAAATATTTTATAAAAATAGTAAAGGCTAGGCCACAATTTTCGTAATGCTAAATGTTTAATGTAATGTGTCTAAGAGAAATGGATGATTGGATTTATGTGATATGGGCCACAATATGTTATAGTGATTAGTGTTTAGTCACAGTGGTATAAGATAAAATTAATTTCTTACAACAAAACCTTACGACAAGCCAATCAGAATAGACTTTCTACAACTACTGCCGCGCCGTGGCAAAATCCAGAACTTGCAACAACAACATTACAAATGGCGGAGACACTTGGCGCTCCTACAGTTAAAATAAGACCCTATTGTGGCCCTCCTTACACATTAGACATTAAGCACTAAACACTAAACTTTAAACATTAAGAATTACGACAATTGTGGCCTAGCCTTAAAACGCACTGGGTAACGTGTTGATAAGTTATCTATTTTCGACAATGTAGGGTATACGAGTTGCATTTTCTATAATTCACACTTGGAGTTTAAACAAAATCAAATGATTTGGAATTGTGATCAAGTTGAGGGGCATTTATACTGCAGCGAGAAATCAATTTGGAAGCTATTTAAAAACTAATTAAAAATGTCAATAACTCTTTTAAGTTTTACAACAATTTCTCAATACTAATATTACAAAATAAAGGTTTCAATTAAAAATTTCGCCATACGCCCAACGGGTCATTTGCTTTCAACCAATCTCATGATTTCATTTTAAAAAAAATATACCTTCATGTCCCTGCTTATATGACATTTGGGCTGGATCAAAGTTTGAGGCCTGAGTAACCTCAGGTTTGAGGCAAATGGGGTTATTATCCGTCAAATGCAGTTGCCCCGTTTGAAAGCTCCAACTTCATTCGATGCTACGAGTTGCGGAAACCGAGTTGCAGCAACAGTTTTCCTCAAGTTTCACCGTGTGAAAGTGGCCTAAGTTAACAATTTAGAACTCTTCTACTCGCGTTTAATAACCAATTAAGATAACTGAATGAAAATTTTATTTACTTTTCAATCATAGTGTAAATTTAGTGTAAAGTGTAAATTTAGTGTATATTTGTCAATAACTTATTTAAACTTACCTCAACATGATTCGCTTGGCAAAATAGTTACTGATGTGTTCAAGTGTAACTCCCACCACACAGAAAGCTGTCCCGCTGATTCCAAAAACGTATGTCATACCTACGTCGAGATAAGTCTTGATATTTCTCGAGTATTTTCTTCGCTGATCGTGTGTATCTCTGCTGTTTTTGCATGCGCTCAATGGACTCAACAATCTGTTGGAAATCTTTTCCTTTAGTCATCATAATCCAGGTTTTTATCGCTGACATGATAATTGATAACACTCCAACGATGTATTCTGAACAAGCTAGGAGAGAGTAACTTGTCTGGTAGATGTTGATGATTTGACTGTATATTTGGTAGCAGCAGTGGGTCACATGAAATCGTGGCCAAACATAGCGCCAGCACCGCAGCCATTTTCTTCCTGAAGCTTCGTTCTCCACTGGCCACAGACCTGTTGAAACATTTAGCGAATACAAATCTACGAATGTACCAGGATTTTCAACAACACATGTTCGTAGATTATTACCGAATGACGTATACATAGCTGATTGTACGTACCTAGGTGTGAAAGTATTTGTCGGCTTGTCCATGCACATCTCCTGTATTTGATGGGATCAGTGAAGTCCCTTTCTTCCACACTCTTCCTGATTATTCCCCACATTGCAATAATCAGTGTAACTCACTCCCTGGTTATTCAACACATTGCAATAATCAGAGTAACACTCGCCCTAGTCTGTCACCACATTGCAATAATCAGAGTAACACTCGCCCTGGTCATTGCAATAATCAGTGTAACACTCGCCCTGGTTATTCACACATTGCAATAATCAGAGTAGCACTCACCCTGGTTATTCACACATTGCAATAATCAGAGTAACACTTACCCTGGCTATTCACCAGATTGCAATAATCGCAGTGTAACTCTTATTGTTTAATCTTTCACCCATGGTTATCATAAGTAACAATTACTTTACGTCAATTGATTATATTTGATAATATTATTTATTAAAGGCTTCTATTCTTCTTCAACTGTTTTTTTCCAGGCTTACAATTCTAGCTGGAAATAAGAAATGATGTCAACCTCTTTAACTTTAGAAAAATCAATAACAATACAAATGCTTGTATTTCATTATTTAATATTCGTGCTCCTGTGTACTGGGCATTCGTGTTTTAAACCTATATATTTTACTTTAAAAAATCAATTTGAGAACATTCTGTTTCGTAATGGGTAGGCTATATAGAATCTCCTCCTTCGATTGCGTAATATTGTCGATCTTATTTTAACAAAATCATGTAAATGAATGAACTTGGCATGCATAATTATCAATTATTGAGCGATCGTAGCGAGCGTCACCAGTACTCTTATGGCACTTTCTCTGTGTGTGTGTTTTTTTTGCGTGCACTGCCCAGGTCAAACCGCACAACCAATCGATCTGAAATTTTGCACACATACTAAGGGCTGGTATAACCAAAGTTAATCTGAGCCGGATTAACTAAATATTGGACTAAATTGGCGGCACAGCCAATCAGATACATCAAAATGAGTGAAACAATTGAATTTAATTAAAAAGTTAGTAATCCAGCACAATTTAACTTTGGTAATTCCGGGCCTAACATAATCTATGCGGTCCCTGGGACCGTTTTTGAAAGGGATACTGTGATTGGTTCAAATTTTAAAAAATTATCTTTCGATTGGTTGGTTCGATCAATTTGAAATTTTGACAAGTCATTATGACCAACATTGTCCCCAATCTTACAAAGTTTTAGCGCATCCTCCCATTGCTTAAAAATTAAAACCATATTTTTGGGTTTTTGAAATTTAAACTAGAACCGTTTGACCGATCAACTTAAAACTTTGCATGGTCAAATAAAAAATACTACCTAATACTATAACTAACAACTATACGGTATTATAACAATGATTCCTAAAAATTTGAATCGAACCTTTGAGGGCCAACAAAACTATGCTATAAATTATCTTCATACGTCTACAAAAACTAACAAACTGAAAAGTTGTCAAAACGCATTTACATACCACAATAATTTTGCCTGATTATGAAGATGCCCACTTTTGAGAGCAGAGTACAGTGCCAAATTACAATATATTTATAATTTATTTATTTTCCATGGTTTAGTGAAACATTTGCACCTCCACACTTAAACCTTAAGCCCGCTTTTTCAGCCAGCTGATTGGCCTGACTGTCATCAGAAATACCATACCTTGAACTCCAAAACCCTGTTTAAATTTTAACACGATCACATTGTACATTTATTTATCTTGTACTTGTACAAGGCAGCTCTCCGAGTGCAAGATTTCTTTAATTTCGATCTCCTTTTTCAATCATTACACAGACAAGCAAACGTTCTTTCGCTGTCGCTCACTTTTAACTGAAAGTAAGGCAAAGCTACTTTATTATGGTGATGTCAACGTACGGTCCTCTTGAAAATAATCCATACTATTCTGGATCTGAATTATTTATTATTCGCGGTATCTGTTGTCTACTTATTCAAAGTTTATGCGTGTTTAAATTTGGGATTATTACCTTGTGCGCTGTAATTTTGTTGTAATGAGCGTTGGTTGGTGGGGAAGAGGGGGTTACAAAGAATGAGCTAGAGTTATACGTGATACGATACTCTATTATCAAACATACAAATGAAAAATCAGTTTTAAATCAAATGTCAAAATGCCGAAATACATAGTTCTAATCGCATAGAAATGATCGAAAGTCATTTCTGAGATTTAAATACCTACATATTCTCTGGGGCCATTGAAGCAGCTTGCAGCCTAGACCCGCATGTGACTGGGGGACCTTTGTTTTCGAGGGCAAACGACCCAAAACACATTTTGGGCGCATTTTGGCTAGAGCGGTATTTGGCCTGAAACTATAGTATTTATTCTCAGACCGCTCAACCCTTGTGTTCTGACTTGGGGCTCGGTGGCGAAATTCTAAAAAGTTTGGGATCAATCGAGCTGAAATTTTGCACTTTCGCTTATGCTTGACAGCGGTTAGGTATATCTAGTACTAGGTAGGGTCAGCGTCAAAAGAAGCCGGCCAAATTCTCATGTTGGTATGGGAAACCGGCATAGGAACTATTGGAAATGGGTACCTATACATAGTTCTGAGAAAAAATATCTGATTGATTGAAGAGTGTATATACATGAAATTTGGATTTTTGGAGATTCTTAAATATTCCTCCAAATAGGTCTAGAACTTCACGAGTTGTTAAATTTAAAAGATTTATTTATTTATTTTTTATTAAGATATTGAATGATGAGCTGCAACTTTTAAACATCAAATAAATTGCATGCAAATTTATTTGCATATATATATTAGTATATTATTTTATTATATTTTTTTAAATATTTTGTTTTATTTCCTTACACATAATCTTTTATTACAAAATTAAAAATGTCTATAAGATCTACTCAAATATGCTTCTAGAATTTTTGTTATTTATTTTATTGTTATTTTTCAACTACAGAAGAATGTAAATCTTACATAATTCCAACAACGTTTTTTTTACAATATTGAAAATGAACTAAATTATACATATCTATGATATTATATTGGTTAACTTTGAAGAACATTTAAAAAAAATTGAAAACCTAGTTTAATGATAATTCATATTTTGCTCGTGGTGTCGCAGTCTAGTGGTGAGTCTTTCGAGTGAGTGTAGCAAACACTCGATAATACGACCAAGACGTCCTCATCACCTAGAATCATAGTTTTTAGATGTACACTCATCGCTCATCGCTCATCGCTCATCGCTCATCGCTCATCGCTTTCACTCATCGCTCTTCACTCATCGCTTATCGCTCATAACTCTTCACTCATCGCTCATCAGTCATCACTCATCGCTTTCACTCATTGCTCTTCTTCACTCATTGTTCATCACTCATTACTCAACGATCATAGATCATCACTTATGGCACAAGGAACAGGTGGTCACACAGTGTGGCATCTTACTTATTTCTCATTACACTGTACAAGTACACTTGGTGGCAGTGGGAGGTGACCTTGATGAATCAAACCAATCTTTACCATGGGTGCTGTGCGATCTTCTATGAGTGAAGAGCAATCAATACCTTAGAGAATACTCGTAGCTTTCTAGGCATCCTGCGTAAGAAATGGTTGGCATAGTAACCTATATAAAAGTATAGGGAATAAACAAATCTGACAGCAGCAATCCAAAGGTCATAATTAGAGTGATTACGTATGAAAGAAAGATATTGTAGTTAATAATAATACGCAATATTTATCCATACATATTTTCGAGAAATATGATTTATATTAGATTATAGCTGTGACACATTTCCCTTACCCTCTCAGCTCCATTTTTCTACCCTTGTGACGTATTGTGTAGGAAGGCAATTCATAGCTTGCACGAACTTCTTTTGTTTTATATCAGCAGTGCAAAATTATTGAATTTTCCACCTGAGGACGGACATTACGTTGGCACGTTCAGAGGCAGATTATAACTTTATTGAGGTAAATCGATGTATTTTTGTAATGTGAGTGATTCCTCTTCGTACAAAAGATATCTCCGGAGCCTATACAATTTCCCAGGTAGCCATTAAGCTATTCTGCGTGCCATTAAGATGGCGGCAGGCTACAATGAGATGACATCACGTGCAACCTATGAAAAAGGCAATACTGTGCCACGATGTTTTCACCCATTTAATCTGTTGGTTTTTTAAAATAACTTGTGCAAAGGGTCAAAGAGGGTCGAGTCAAGACTCAAGTGTGACATATGCGACCTGCTTTATAATACACCTCAACATTCTCTCCTCAGCATGTGCAATAAAAGCTCTAAGCTCTAGCGGTTTCACATGGCATCGTCCACACCACCGTGGTCCACACTAAAGTCAAGTGATACCTGGAATGCAGGTAATTGCCAATTTGTATTGTGTCAGCAGCAGGAATGTGATTCATTTGGATTATTTGTGCAACGCGGAGTTTGTGTGGAGATTTTTTTTCGTCTGTGGTGTGATTTTATGGAGTGATGACTTACAGCACAGACGAATAGAGTTTTAGAGTTTTGATGACTGATTCCTGGCGGATTTTATTGCAAACTTGCAACGAATGACTTATCAGTAGAGGTATTATTACTAAGTTGGTATTAATTTTGTATGGTTTTTTATAATAAATAAATAAATAATTAAAAAAATATATACGTACCCCGCTGAAAGTCTCCAGTGTAATTGGGAAGCAGTTGACGGCCATGAGTTGTATCGGTCGAGATCCCCGAAGCAGGATCATGATAAGCTTCTTCCTGATACCCACCGAGCAATCCAACCAGTCACTGTAGTACACAGCCTCCATCACGAGATGGCTCTGACAAAACAAACACGTTAGCTAACACGTCTCATCATGAAGTATTTAAAATAATATTCTTTTATACTGTGAATTTGTTAGGGTATGACAGTTACATGAAATTTTAATCAGGTTAAAGTGTACAACACAAATAAAAATAATAAACACTGATATCAAGAGAAAAATTACAAATGTAAACTTCATTTATGAAAATAAATTCATATTTCATGGGACTTTTTGCGGGAAAAAACGGTGTATTTCAGATTTTGATGTATGTCAATGTCACTCCAACAATGGTGTTACCACGGTGAATTCTTTTTGGATTCATTACGTAATGTAGTTTTTATGTTTTAAAATATTATATAAATTCTCTAAAAACAAATTATAGAAATAAAGATCTTTCACACGATTTGCAATACGTATTGGCAAAGTATGATACAAATTGTAATTTTAAAGTGTTGTGAAGTGAGTCACCTCTTGAGCTAGTTTGTCTGCGAACCAACTACTGAAGGCGAACTCGCCGACGCAGCAAACGACAATCGCCAACATGGCCGACCGAATTTCCACTTCGCCCCGCTATATGAAACAAGAGACAATACTTTTTAGGGAAACAAACACTTGACTTTCTTACTCTCACGCTCTCACGTTCTTGAGTTAGAAAACCTGTCTCTTTTAAGTGAGTAAAAAGTTAAAGGTGTAAAAGTTCTATAGAGTTTGCTGCTTGTTTCAGATACTGCTTTTGCATACGAATTCAACGCGATCTAGTTGATAGGATACATTATATTTGTTGATGATGCAAATAAAGTAGGCCTTTTGAAAAAAAGTCGCCGAGTATTTAAACAATATCTTCAACTATACCTATAGTAAATGATATTTGCTCTTACCTCCATAACATAGACGTGTAGCATTGCAATGCCGATGGTCATATTAGCAAAGAACATGAGCAGGCCAGCGGGCTGGATCAGAGAATCTATTATTCGAAAAAGTCTGTAAAGAGATAAGAGAGGGTAAAAAAATATAACGATATTTAACATCGATTTTTTGAAGCAGAAAGCATGCGAAGACATTTTCCCCACGCTTTCGAAATCATCTGAAGAGCTTACTTTCAAATCGCATCGTGTTCAAAAATGATTTTTTTTTCTTTCAAAATTACAGGTGTCAAAATTATACAAGTAAGATTGGACGAAGTCAGACATAGGTACTATAGTCTTTGAGTTCACCTCAAGAATCATTGAATAGACTTCTGGCCTTCTACTTCTAACACGCAGAGTTTCTTGTGTACAATACCTGGTTAACTCGACATGATGCTCGATGCAAGAATTAAGATGCGAATGCATTTCTGTTTCAAACAATTCCTTTGCTGGTAAAATTGGTTTATTTCTATGAAAAACTGTTCCCACATCTATGACGATGCTATCTGACGGTTTTATAGGTGAATTATCGTTTGAATCTGTCCTTATTTTAGACCTGTTTAATTTCTCGACCATTTTCGCCCGAGCTAAACATGAAACTATTGGATGCATTTGAGTCAAGTTGAATTGTAGAATCTTGAGTTGTCCGATGAATTCTATGACGATTGAAGCAAGAAAGAGATCGACGTAAACGATCATGCAGAAGTCGGTGGTTGTTGTTAGGATGAGACCTAAAAGTGTGAGCTCGAATATTGGTGACACGAAGACGTCGATGGGAAACCAGCGTCTATGAATAAAAAGAATCATTTATCTGACGTTATACACAACAACTGAAATGTAAACCTAAATTTTGTATGTAAGCACAATGTTTGTATTTTCAAACGTTTCTGTTTTTTAATTTATGTTTATTTCTTATTTTCATGCTTTTATTTTCTGTTCAATTTTAAAGTGTAAATACTAGATTGATATTATTTATGAAAGATTTAATTTCGCGATTGCCTCACTTGAATGCTAAAAGAGGTGATACAAATCTGAATAAAACTAATTTCAAAGAACAAACCAATACCTGAAGTGAATTCTTTTTGTTACGTAACTTTTTCCTTGCAAAGCCACCATCATGACAACAATCACAATAGTCCAGCACAATGTGAATGCGTATGTAAAATTACTAGATATTGTTTGATATTTCTCAAGTATCTTCTTCGACGATCGTTTGTGTCTCTGTTGCTCCTGCATTCTCTCAATTGACTCGACAATATGTTGTATATCTTTGCGCCTATTCATCAGAATCCAAGTTCTGATTGTCGTGAACAAGACAATCAGCAGGGCGATGAAGTATTCCGAACACACTGGCAGTGAGTCGCTTGTCTGGTAGATGTTGATGATTTGAGAGAATATTCCGTAGTAGCACTGAGCGATGTGCAGCCGTGGACAGACATATCGCAAGCAACACAACCATTTGCTGTCTGAAGCATCCTTCTCCATTGGCCAGAAACCTATGAACAGTAAACATATTTGTCGATATATAGTTGACATGTTGGAGTTGAAGCTTTAAAAAAAATGTCTTTAGCCAATCAGGGGCCGATGTTCATTCGCTGGGAGGGGCAAGCGTGAAAGCGGGAAATGATCAGCCAATCAGAGGTCGACGTTCATTCGATGGGAGCGGCAAGCGTAAATAAGGCGTCTCCTGATTGGTTAGCGCTACGATGCCAACGTAAAATGCGTTACGTCCACCATCCACCGTCCTGCATATCCATCTTAATTGTAAATTACATGCATGTTTGATCATGTTTGGGTTTAAGTCTGGTTTGAAGAAATGTAATCATCGAGAGGAAAGATGCCGATGCTAATGTCGATAAGATGTCAAGGTCACTTAGATGTCAAGCGGAACCATTTAACACATTTAACAGCTCTCCGCATCACATTTACATAATTCTACTCTTATTTCCTCGTTTTGTCATAAATCAGAGCTATTTCCAGGTATTTTATGACCAGTACCTCGTATCGTATTGAGTAATATCCTATATTACGTTTGTTCTTTCCTTGCTCGAGTTTGAAGGTATTCTCGAAAATCTATCGTATAGCGGTAAAAGAAAATGAACATAAAACTTATTTCCCGGTTCAAACACATTCACATAGAAATTATGGAGATATTAAAGACATTTAAATTCAATTTTGGAAGATGGAACTCTGGCTTCAATTCCTCTGTGCGAAACAGGGCAAAGTAGATAAGTGGAAATGTCTGGCCAGTAGATAGCGGCTGTCAGGATCAGGTTACTCGAGTCCTGAAGCAGAACGTGTTCAAAATTAAATACATCGTTTGAATTTTTAGTAATAAAAGTAAAAAATTTACTTGTATTGATCTGCAGTTTAATATTACAGTTTAACCACAAAGAAGTAAATGTATTATCACCATTAAGTGATCGTCTTACAAAACCCTACCAAAAAAATGAAACACAGTGGCCGCTAAATTCTACAACATTTTAAAAAGATATCTCATACCTAGGTGTGAAAGTATCTGTCTGTTGATCCACACACATCTCCTGTATTTGATGGGATCAGTGAAGTCCCTTTCTTTAACACTCTTCCTGATTATAGCCCACATTGCAATAACTGGTTATTCACCACATTGCAATGATCAATGTAACACTCAATTATTCAACACCGATCACTTGATAGCTGGCTAACGCGATAGCGATAAACATGTTCATCTCTGATAAACGCTACAGTGTCAAACTGTGATCGAGTCTTTACTCTGCATCCACCAGAATTATTCGTTTTATTTTTTCAGTATGAGATTGAATAACCGGTACCCCAGTCCACAGTCACCCCAAGCAACGACTTGCGATTTAGAGTGTATTTCATATAACGACCCTTTCGCTTAACTTAAAGTTCATATAACTTTTTCGTATCGTGTGCAAATGGAAGAAAACTTTGAAACAATACATAATTGAAATATTGACGTTACCTCAATGGATTCATAGAAACAGAAGCGAGATGTTTAATTATTTATGAGGAGAAGGAATGTTATAGAGACTCATGTAAATGGTTGTTCTTACTGGCATAATATTGACATTTTCATATCGCTTGGGAAACTTGGCGCCGTCTTTGATTAATTTACACAATTGCAAATTTGTGTCGAAAACTTATTAAGTATGTATTTTACACTATACAATTTAAGTTGGGCAACTCATATCTTTAAAATTCATACTGTCCAAATTCAAATCTTGGTCGTGTGTGTCACTTTAAAGGTTTGAGGTTAAGTAAAGGTTTGACTTTAAGTTTTTTTCATAACAATCGTCCTAAACAGCCATTGAGAAATTGTTCTGTTGATATAAAGTTCTTTATACCAGATATTATTAAAAAAAACTACGAAGCTGTGTTCTCTATTTCGAAGATTTGCTTCAATTCAAGTGTCTATTGATCTCAAATTGTCCAATTTTAGTTGGGAAAATGGAACACATTCTAAACCAAGAATTGCCAAGATTTGGATTTTTTTTGTATTATCACACCAATTTGAATTGTATATATAAGATTATAATATTAATAAAATCCCATTTCTGACACCATTTTTGGGAATTTAAACAAAACACATTAGGGACAGTGCGATATGTACTTGAGATAATTAAAAGTTCATACAACGTGTTAATAAGTGTGTTTTTATTGTTCCAGTTTGCTTCCGGAGCGGCGCTAGTGTCACTCTCTGGCCACCTCACAAAGCTGGCCCACAACTTCTGGTTCTCTTTTCCCCCACCGGGGACAGGGGGTAATCGCGTCAAATCCGAAGAGGAGAAACGCGAAGAGAAAGAGAACGCTGAAGTACTTGCGAAAGCGGACGCTGCACAACTGGTATAGTTACAATAGTTTAGCGCCATGATGCGCCATTACTTGCTTTACGGAATGCAGAATAATTTGCATCACCATTTTAAGTAGATGTCCTGCATGCTTTTCCCCCTTGACTTGATGCGTATGGCATGTGTTGCTTCAAAAAGTCACTGTTTCTACTATTGAAAGAATACATACATACATTATATAACGTATTAAGACTTAATTTTTAATTATCTAATAATAACTGACGCTACTTGGTCAGTTTCGTAGCTTTGTAATAAAAGCAACCCATTTTGAGGGTTGCATTTTGACTTGACTGTAATCGGTCGTCAGAGTAAAGATCACAGATAAACGCTTCGTCGATTAAAGTTCTAAGCAAATGACGTGATAGTTCCACTTATGGCAACAATACTGTCTATTAAATATGAATGTGTGTATTTTGTTACGCCATTCATGTTAAAAGTTGTTGGACCCCTCGATCGAAACAATTCTTAGCACTTGAAAGAATTATGTACGTCATTCAAATAACGGTTAAATCAATATCAAAAATTGTTCATGTCCTATTTGAGATTTCAGAATTATTCGTAATTTTTAATGCACTTATTTCATAAATATATTTCATAAATAAATTGTATTTAATGAAAATGCCTGTATCGTAATCATACACAGATTCTGAAAATAAAAACATTCTAAACACTCCACCAGTATATTTGTGTAAAGTGTATTGAATAATGTTGGTATACGTATACATTTAGATAAGAGACTGGGATGTTCTGGTTCTCCTTTCCCCCGCCCGGGGTCGGGAGTAGTCGGACGAGGTCGGAAGAAGAGAAGCGGGAGGAGAAAGACAACGCGGAGTCTCTGGCCAAGGCAGACGCCGCGCAACAGGTATCTACTCGCAATCGGGGAGGACCGAGTGGTTCCATCTCCACTTTCGTACACAACTAAACCCTTCAGAGGCAAACGGAAGCGAACGGGAATCGCACGGTTTGTCACAGCGGTTTTTTGACATTTTGTCTTCCCACTAAATAATTTAAAAACATCAGATAGTAACGACCCATCACAGCGTTATAGACTAAATAATGCCACACACTGGAGTACTTTATGACCTCTGGTGCGAACTCAAAGTGTTAAATACGATTATTTTACTAAAACTATCGTATTTAACACTTTAAGGTCGTACCAGAGGTCATCATGAACTCCAGTTTGCGGCATTATTTAATCTATAACGCTGTAATGGGTCGTTATTATCTGATTTTTTAAAATTATTTAGTGGGAAGACAAAATTTCAAAAAACGCTCTGACGAACCGTGCGATTCCCGTTCGCTTCCGTTTGCCTCTTCATCGACAACATTGTGGTCACATTCGGCCAAAGTAAAAACGGTATTTGAACGGTTCCTTGACAATCAATCCTTGTTTTAACGTAATGGAGATCTCACCTACTAGAGTTAAGCGACGAGTTAGCACTTCATCGGATGATGCCAGGAAATCAGTCAATACCGTTTTTACTTTGGCGAAGTGTACATTAACATGTCAATCATCTCGTCATAAAAAACAATGAGCTATGGGACAGTGGTGTTCCAAGTAAAGGATAAATCGTAAAAACGTTTCACTAATTTGATTTTTCGGCAATATTGAAGTGAGTTAAAAGTGTTGGATAGAAGGGTTTTTGTAGCACTATGTGGAAATGATTTTTTTATTATGAATTTTCTTGGACTTTGCATGATTTTTGTAATTAATTTATGTTTTAACAATATGCTCAACAATATGCTCAACTACTAAAACTCAACCGTTGTCTAACAGAACATACTGTAAAATATAACGGAATGACCTTACATTGAATTGATAAATTGATATTAAATAGGGAAATTCTCAATGATCTCGATGTCTAAAATATAATCTTGTATTATAAACAGTCATAATATTTTTAAATCAAATATAAATAAATAGTTTCAATTATTTTAGTAGAACGTACCAAGGGAAGCTGAACTCAACGTAAAGCTCAATCATGATGAGAGCGGTTACTGATATCATTGTTGTCTAGAATTTCCT
The DNA here is from genome assembly GCA_934045905.1 of Leuctra nigra. Taxonomy (NCBI): domain Eukaryota; kingdom Metazoa; phylum Arthropoda; class Insecta; order Plecoptera; family Leuctridae; genus Leuctra; species Leuctra nigra. Next base: position 18,637,807 of record OW203766.1, on the reverse strand, counting down.
AGAAATTCAAGTAATATCTCCTAGAATTGTCTTCACACTGAATTTTTACGGTTAAACGGTAGTCGATATTTTAATACGAATTTTACATTATTTTGAGATTAAATCAAGGGTTTTTATTTTGTACTTTTGTAAGTTTTTTGAGTAAAGGAAAGAAAATTAAATATGTTGCAAAACTAGTTCTGCTAAAGTATCAGAATAAATAGGTGCTAAACTGAAATATCCCGCCAACATTCTGCAGACTTCTCATTACATTCCCCTGCCCAATCATGAGCATGTTATAAAAGTGGAGATTGAACTGCAAGTGTTACATCCCAGGACATCTCACGTTACATCCCAAGACATCCTCGCCGGGGTTACACAGTGTAGCTAATCAGCAATGTGTATGACTATGATACAGGCATTAACGTCATACTTTCCATCTAGAGTAATAGACACTTGGTAATTGGTAATAGTAATTGGTAAATGCTGTATCTCAGAGGTAGAAGGCCGGATAAGTCCATTTTCTCGATTTTACATTGCACACTTTTGGGTTAATGTAATCAAGCTCTATGCCCATTTTATTGATATCAACAAATGCACTCAAGACAGTCGGGTAGTGAGTTTGACCTTGAAGTGTTTTTAATCGTTTTTTATCAATATCTTTTACCAATGCTATTGTTAACAAAATAAGGCTTTGTACGAGTATTTAGAACAGTTCAATGAAAATAATTACATAGCTTGTAATGGTGTATTATATTTACTTTGTCCTACAGATGTTTAGTGCCCGAAAATTAGTAAAATTATGGCACTAAACATCTTTTGGACAAAATAAAACTAATAACTTGTTCCAAACTATGAAATTATTTTCATTGAACTGTTCTGAATACTCGTACAAAGTCATATTTTGTTAACAATTACATTTGCAAAAGATATTGATAAAAATCGATTAAAAAACTCTTCAAGGCCACGCTCACTACTCAGCCCTCTTAAATTGAAGTATTCTCTTACACAATGACACATGTCATCATTACAAAGAAGGCAGAATCACAGGTTTTTGAGCTCACCTCAAGAATCATTGAAATGGAGTTCCGACCTTCTACCTCTGAGGTACAGAATGAAAGGGGTGTGACCATCCCAGCATTTGCCTTAACGAACCACGTGATTCCAGTGGGCTACGCACTGCGCCAAAAGTATCGGCTATTGTATTTGCACAACTTATCTGCATGGCTTTAATAACTTCTCATTTGACCCAAGTATTCTGTGCTCATATAATTCAGTGCCAATATTCTACAAAATAGCTGCAGACTCGGCGCCAAAACTGCACAAAATGAAAATAAAGTGATTTTGTTTCCAATTGTCCCACATTCTACTGTCAATGTTGCCGCAGCCAAGAAACGCATCGTCAGCTAAAAATAGTTCGATCGTTCTGCTTTGTTAATGGGTTTTAACGTCGCACTGTTATTTAACTAGGCTAATGGTGACGAAGAATGATTATGATGATGAATAGGTAAGGAAGGAAGTGGTCGATGCCTATTGGTAGGCAACCTTCCCATCATTCTCAACTGAGAAAAATATCGAAAATCTTTCACACGATTTTTCCAAAAATTTGGTAAATAAGGTGGTGCCACTAAATGTTGATTGCACGTTTATAGTTAATTTCTTAAATAATTGACTAACAGATCCATAAAGTACACCATAGAAGTAGATAGTGAATTTTTTCAAACATTGGCTAAAGTGTCTGGAAGAATTTTTAAAAGCCTGTAGAACCTGTTTTCAACCTGTAGAAAACTAGAAATAAATATAACAAACACACTAAAACAATCAGATAACTAAACGCGTAAGTTAATAATTTTGTCTGTTAGTTTTACGGAGTTGAAGTTGCGCTATATGCTGAGAGTTTATGTATATAAATTGTACTGACTATACAATGAAGTAAAATACGACTTTGTACTTGACTTTATGTGGGTCAGAAAATATTAATAAAAGCCAATGGTTACTGAGTTCTATGAATGCAATAAGGATACTTAAAAGTTTAAGTCATGCACTTAAGTCTATTTATCATTGTGGAAAATGGTCAAGTCTTCTCGCATCAATACTTAACTTTACTGCTTGAACCAGTTCTCTCGTTAAATATACATTTCAACATTTGCCTGTTATTTTTAGACAGTCTCACAAAATTACAAAGACGATCTTGAAAATCAAACTAAACAAAACTCGCTCGTAAATCACACACTTTAATAAAAAAAACAACAACAAGAAGTCGAATCGTAAACTTCAACTCCGATGTTCAAGTGGCATCATTCTACTTGAATCTTATCTCGGTAAAACCTGACCTAAAAGCTCTCCGCCATTGCTGACGAACAGTTCAAAGTCCAACATCAAACAATAAAGCAGTCATAAAATCAATATGACATTACATTTCAGTGGTATCATAATTCAGGACCACAAATTATACATAAAACAGTGATTCTGGTAAATGGCTACCCATGTTTCCCCCCCTCCTTCCGCCCTCTCTCTGTCCTATGGCGCTAGCGCTAATTACGTCGGTCGTTTATAATGGATAATTAATTAAGTTGGAGACAAGTGGAGGCAGCACAGTCAATCTGATATAATTGGGGTCAAACTAATTGGCGTTAGTTAATTGTGGATGTAGGAGAATACTGCAGCTTTGCTTGCAGCGCGTCGAATTTACTGAGCTTATGGAAAATGTTAAACTAATGGTACAGAGTATTTGAAATGGGTAGTGGAATTTAGGAATACAGTTTTAATTTTTGTATTTTATGCTTAAAATTCATATGATCTTCGGTTCGTTTTCATGCTTTGACCGTAACCAACTAATTTAGGTGCATAAAAACGTTTCATGACTATCTTATTTTTCTTAAATGATTTTCTTATTTCACTCTTTGAAGCACAGGGGTATTGAAAATTGTACTTTCCCTAAAGTTTCCCTAAAGGTGTGTGATCTATAAAACCATAGTTCCTATTCATATGGCTTGCACGAGCTTCCTTTGTTTTAAATCAGCAATGCGAAAATTTTAAGTTTTCCCTCGAATACGGATATTATGATGGCAGATTGACGGGTCCGATTTAGCTTATAAATAGAGGTAAATCGATTTAGTTTTGTAATATGAGTATTAACGATGTTTCCGGAGCCTACAATAGCGCAATAGCGCAAAAGAAGCACAGAAGCACAGCTATTTTCCATGAGAGATTTTCATGCAAACTATGAATACTTTTAATGTAGAATTCGGATCTTCATTTCATAAAAAATCCTCAGAAAAATGTAATTTCATAACATGTTCTGTATGAATTAATTTATCTTTGTTTAAAGAAATACGCAAGAAAAACTGTATGAAGGGTAGTACATAATTCTGTTGTAATTTGCAGAAAATCTTTACTTCACTCAGCGACTGAACTCTTGTAAAATAAGATCACAATTCTTAACAGACTTTTCCAAGATTGCTTCAACAACTTTGACTCTGAAGTTGACAATTTTTGCGAGAAGCTCCGGGGTTTGTTTTAAAAGTGTGATTTAAAAAACTTTCAAATGTGTATAGAAATTCAGCCAATATCACAGAAAAATAAGAAGTACACTTTTAATTTTTATTGTTGATTATTTTAATACTAGGAAAACGCTCAGTGTAACGCGTTGATGAACGAGAATTGGATAGGACATGCAAATTCTCGAACCGGATTGCGTACACAACACACAGAATACATATACATCTTTATAAAATTGAAATATGATCCACTCAATCAACATACAAGTATAATATGCTTTTCATTGTAACTTGAAATAGCATATCTAAGCACTCTGGTACATGAAGCAAATCAGATTCATTTGCATTGGAAAAACATTATTTCGATACTTCATTTCTGGTTCTTAACTGATTGGGATGCACATTTGTAACATAAGAGACAATGTTTGTCTTAATTATCGTGCAAAATATGAGTTTGATCAGATTTATATCGAAGATCATATTTTTAATTTTCTACCTATCAGGAGATGCTTATTTAAATTTTAACCAATGAACGGATTTAATAAAAATTAGGGTCAGCAAACAGAAAAGATTGTCTTTACATTTGTGCAAATTTTCAGATCGATCAGTCAAACGGTGCGACCTGTGTATCGGTTAATAGCAGAAAAAAACCAGATGTCCGTGCCAAAAGAGCCAAAAGGAGTCTCTCGCTTCGCTCGCTCAGCCAAAGGAGATTACGTAACTAATGCTTCGAAAGGCAAATTGGTGCATGTAATTATGACATCTTTTGAAAATTAGAAATGATATTCAAAACAAAATATAGTTAGCGTGAAAAGGTGTATAACTGAGGTTTCGTTTCGCTATTCATTCTGCGGTATAGTGGCTGTCTTTGTGTTCACTCCGGTTTCAATTTAATTTTGACTTTCAGTTGTCTCGAAGGCAACTCAAAATCAGTCACAACTCGCGGGAGCGCAGAGTTTTGATTATTATTCGTTGTCTTGTTCACTGTAAATCAAAGTGTTGGCGGGCGTTGCGACGCCACCGACGCCCTCGAGTTGTTCCAAAGTAAGTAAAGCGCTTGGCGAGCGGACGGCTTTAGAATAGCTTGAGCGTATTGTCATGGGAAGGTGCCAAGATGTCACTTCAAACAAACAAAAAGGCGCTCTTATAATTATGTAGATGCGTGAAACTAATTAAAATAAAACAATTAATTTAAGCCAGTTATTTAGAGAATTTCATTCATGAACTCGAATTGTTGAGTGAGCGAAGCGAGTGACTCCATTTGACTCTACGTATACCCTTTTTTTGTTATTTGTCTGTTACTGGAGGTGGCACCGTTTCACCGATTGATCTGAATTTTTCACATGTAAAGTCCAGCAAGTTTGTGTGCAGACTGAAAATGATCGAAGATCGTCTCCTGATTGGTTGAAAGCTCAAAATGGTCATGAATGGATCTGAAAATGTTATTATCACGTTCAAATTTTATATCGTCATTGGGAAGAATGTTTCATCAGATTTTACAAATTTTCAGACAAATCGGTCAAGAACATGAGGACTTATTGACATTTTAAGTTTTTTTGGAAATAATTGTCACACGTTGCTCCATCCATTCATCGACCTTGATCTGCAATTTGAGTACTCAAGCTTTTGTTGCAACATGATCTGGTTAGCATGTTCCAGAATCACGAGTGTATTTTTTAGTTCTATAAAAGCAGATATTTTTATAATCTCTAATTATTTATATTATCACACTCAAAGTAAGGGAAACATTCTAAAGCATACTTTCATCAATTGCTCCAACTGACGAGTTTTAAGAGTCATTTAGTAAATTTAAACTTAATATTATATAATATACCATCTCCTCTCCCGAACCTATAAATGAACATCGCAGTATAAACAGACATGTCATTCCATTTGTTTATAACACAACAGATAAATACATACAAATGAAGTACTACTATACCTACGTAAAATTTTATCTAGTGGAGCGGTCGCTCCACCTAGCCAAGTCGTACTATACACTCACACTCACTCAACATACCGTAAATGCCTAATATAAACTGAGGAGCAGACGAAACACTTTTACTGTAAGCAACAACATGGCATTTTCGGCCTACTGGATCTCAAAATTGGGAAATCTCACATTGTTGCGAAATAACTTAATTTCGAGCTATGGCCCACCTGACAACATATACCAAATTTGGGAACAATACGTTATGCCGTTTGGGTGCTAGAGGGCCGTGAAAACAGTGAAATTACACCCCTTTTAAAAGCTATCTGATGATGATTCAGATATCAGGAAACGTTGCTATCACCGCCACAGCCTAAACGGCTGAACCGATCAACCTGAAATTTTTACCACATATGCACTTTTGGCGTCTGATGATACCTTGCCTCTTGTGATTTTTTGTGCCGCCATTTTTAAACCGGAAGTGACGTCATATCTCAAAAACGTCTGGACCGATTAGAACGAAATTAGCGCCATTCGATTTAGACGGTCATCTATATGAAGTATCAATAAAAAAATTATTATTTTCTTATTTTCTCAACCGGAAGTGACGTCATAAATACGCAATATTTAACTTATTTCAACAAATTATACTTAAAATACATACATAAGTAACTTACATTGTAACATAGACAATACAAATTATAAATTCAAGGAGGCAGTGTTCTCGGCCGCCATTCCTGAAACCGGAAGTGACGTAATATATCTAAAACGCCTGTACCGTTTGCAACTGAACTAGCTCCTGCGTATTCATTCTGCAACTTTTTTTGAAACTCAATTGTGAAAAATGAATAAACAAATTAACGGTACCGGAAATGGCGGCAGGAACCACTAAATGAAACCGGTAGTGACGTCATATATTACATACGGCAAGACCGATTTTACGGAAATATAGGGATTATGAATTCAGATGGTCGTTCATAAAGTATCAACTAGATTGTTTTCCTATTACCTATACCGGAAATGACGTCATAAATATGCTAAATGACGTCATAAATATGATAATTGACACAAAATTCACCACTTTATACTTTTAAATAGATATTTAGTAAACCTACTTTGTAAATAATTATAAATTCAAGGTTGCAGTGTTCTCGGCCGCCATTTTTAAAACCGGAAGTGACGTCATATATTGAAAACAGCTGTACCGATTGCAACCAAATTTTGGAAATGTGTAGCACTAATAATTATGAATTGAAGACGACATTATTTTCGGCCGCCATTGTTAAAACCGGAAGTGACGTCATATATCGAAAACGGCTGTACCGATTGCAACCAAATTTTGGAAATATGGAGGACTAATAATTATGAATGAAATACGACATTATTTTCGGCCGCCATTGTTAAAACCGGAAGTGACGTCATATATCGAAAACGGCTGTACCGATTGCAACCAAATTTTGGAAATATGTAGGAATTATAATTATGGATTAAAGGCGACATTATTTTTGGCCGCCATTGTTAAAACCGGAAGTAACGTCATATTAAAAAACGGCTGTACCGAAAGCAACCAAATTTTGGAAATGTGGAGGACTTATAATTATGAATTAAAGACGACATTATTTTCGGCCGCCATTGTTAAAACCGGAAGTGACGTCATATGTCGAAATCGTCTGTACCGATTGCAACCAAATTTTGGAAATATGGAGGACTAAAAATTATGAATTAAAGACGACATTATTTTCGGCCGTCATTGTTAAAACCGGAAGGGACGTCATATATCGAAAACGTCTGTACCGATTGCAACCAAATTTTGGAAATATGTAGGACTTATAATTATGGATAAAAAGACGACATTATTTTCGGCCGCCATTGGTTAAACCGGAAGTGACGTCATATATCGAAATCGTCTGTACCGATTGCAACCAAATTGTGCAATTATGTAGGACTTATAATTATGAATTCAAGACGACATTATTTTCGGCCGCTATTTCAAAACCGGAAGTGACGTCATATATCGAAAACGGCTGGATCGATTATAACGAAACTTAAGCTATTCTTCTTGGATAATCATTTTCATCTTATACCAAACGCAACTTTTCTTAGTAAGCAAATCGGTTGAGGCGTATTTTTTTAAAGAAATTAGTCCCTGCTCGGACATGTGCTACAAGCTGTATGAATAAACTAACAAAAGAAGTGATATCCCAGAAAAAAACACTCCGTGTAAAAAAGGCAGCCAAGTCTCTTTACTTTAAAAAAATTCAACACCGAAAAGGAGTGATATCAAAAAAGGAGCCAAGTCAATGACATTTCCAAATATTTAATCGTATTTTTGAAATAAAAGAATAAACACCGAGAAATACTTTACAAAAGGACTTGGCGCATCGTTTTTTAAATTCATTTTTTGATTCATAAGCATATGCCATTGATATACAACCGTAATTTAGAATTTTTAGAATAATAGGGAAACATCTTTCAATTACATATTATACATATACCTACTGTAAAATATTATCTATTAGAATATGTACGTACGCGATAAAACTTGTTGCCTATGTTTTCTATAAATACACAATAGTTAGTTATCTTCGTAATATTGTTTCGTGGTCAACATAATTAAGTCTCATGCGTTAAACCTTCTCATAATGAAATACATTTCTATTAATCCACATTTTATAACAAAACATTTCACAAAGTACATAGTCACATTGAATTTCTATTAAAAATTTTAACTTTATACACTTGACACTTCAAAAATATATAATAGTGTTCCAAAGACAGTTCGTAATTATTTGACAACGTTTCATGATTTCCTTCAGTCAAGATCAAATTATGAAAAGATACCCTTCTAATATCACCATATTAACAGTGCTATAAGAATATGTATGAGCCCACTTCCAATTGTTATTTAATTCTTCCACCCTTATATTACTTATCTATTACAGCATGAAATCTTTCTACTATCGCCATTGACAAAACTATAAAATAGCCATTACTAAAAGTAGCTTGATTCATAGTTTCTGGCTCTAATAGAAAGAGGAAAATGTACCTACTTTAAATTTCTTTCCACTTTTAGTATTGAATGAGGTCTTTAAAAAAACGATGCGCCAAGTCCTTTTGTAAAGTATTTCTCGGTGTTTATTCTTTTATTTCAAAAATACGATTAAATATTTGGAAATGTCATTGACTTGGCTCCTTTTTTGATATCACTCCTTTTCGGTGTTGAATTTTTTTAAAGTAAAGAGACTTGGCTGCCTTTTTTACACGGAGTGTTTTTTTCTGGGATTTATATTACCATAACATTCCCTGCCCCAAGATATAATTTTTTTCTTTTTTTAGGGTATACTACTATTAAAACTGTAGACATGTTCTTTGGAAAAATAAACATAATACACTAGAAATGTATTTATTTATATAGGTACACACTAAATAATTGATATGAAGAAACAGATCTGTTGAATTCTTGAATTTCATACGTTTTGAGCTCGAATATGACTGAAGGTAAAGTAAGTAACGATAGAATGTCTACATTTCATACAAATATTTCACTATTCCATCATGATTTTATCAGGTTAATCTCTAAGAAAGCTTCGATATTCATACATAGATTACGTAGGAAATATACTATCCTTTATTTTATGCCCTTCGGATGTGAAGTAGAGTTTTCAATAAACTAAAAGCAGAGATGAACTAGCTCGTCGCCAGCCACAGTCCTGTGGCGGCCGGTGCCTTGTCTAGTAGGTGGGGCGCAATACCGAAGTTGATTGCCGAATACCGGCGGAGCCAACCCGCCGGAGGCGGAAATTTTTGAAATAATGAACACTATCAAGTCATAAGTTAATGATTTGGGAGCGTTCCATTTAAGTTTAGAGTAGTTGAGAAATCGCACTTATTACGTCGTGCAGTAAGTAGTTTCTTCTGTCATCAAAAGCATAGCCGGGTTTTCTCTGATTCCGCACCAAGTAGAGGCGCGCTTTTTTTTTATCAGGTTTCCCCGTAGCCGTCTCATTTTCATCTTGCATATGATTCCATTTTATTTTTCCATAATAATATTGTTGTTGATTCTTATATTGTTGCCTAGATATAATATTGTTCCATGAATTCATTAAAGCATTGTTGAGTTGACACTCAACTTAACAATGAGTCTGGTAGCGATTGGACGAGTTTTCCTATTGTTGTTAAAAATTCGTTCTTAGTGCGCATACGATATGGCATTTTCGACGATTTTGGAAAACATTGGTTGGCTTATATTTCTAATAGGTAAATAAAGAGCAAGCAGTGAAACAAAATAACGCGTTTATAGTTCACAACCACACATTCATGTGTGCCATTCCATCTAAAGATAAAAACATTGATTTGAGAATTTTGTGTACTAAGAAGACACACAGCTCGACAAAGTTGATGCGCCACTTACATTATGAGTCCAGTAGAGTAGGAGACAATGATGTACCGATAGGTACTGATGAACAAAACATAATTTACACTGATAATTATTTAATTTATCTGAAGAAATCCATAAGAAAAACATTAACGCTTCAAAACGATTAGAGCGGGAACTTTGGAGTGATGGACGAGAAGTATGATCCACGAGCTAAAAGCATCAAGCCCGATGATTGCCGAATGCCGTCGGCACAAAGATTCTGTGCCCCAAACCCGCATTTCGGCTCGAGCGCTGCTATGGCGAGAACGCAAGAGCGCATGCGTCAACTTCTAGAATGACGTCAGGAATGGGGCACGGTATTAGCTGTGCCCCTGGTTGCCTACTCAGCCAGGTGCCGCTAAGATTTCAAGCGGGCGACGGAATATACAGTAATTTCATTGATTTGGAGAGCGTATGGATGGGAGTTTCAACATTTTACATTACAAATTGAACATTTAAATTGTTCAAATTGAACATTTAATTTGTTCTCAGAATAATTATTGGTTGTTATTTGCAGAATATTATAATAAATCATTGAGGAATTAAATTATATTTTTTTTTAGGTATAACCTGATATTTTAGGTAGGGCACGTGCCCCTGTGCCCCAATGCACCAGCTGCCACTGAGCCACACCAATCAAAACACGAAACATATTCTCTTTGCTTCGTGAATCTCATACATTCCCGATGTGTTTGTCCGTATGGAAACAACTGAACCTCTGTGAGAATAACACGTCTGTTTTACCTTTGAAACTTCACCCTTAAACTCTATTACGCACCACTGATGCATTACTGTCCCGAGGGAAATTTTAATTTACATTTTATAAATTATTAAAATCCAGCCCTCGAGCAGCTGCTGTTTCAACCGGCATAGAGAAGGAAAAATTGTTTGCTTTCCAAATCACATTGGTGTGTTAAAATAAGCCTTTTCCGAATATGAGAATTGCTTTTTTACTTCACCCTGGGGAAAATAGTCTTTGTACAATGGTCGGGGTTTTGTTTTAAAAATAATATGGACATTTTATTGTAATGGGGGAAACAAATCATTTTCCAGCAGGTCGATTACTGTTTTAGTGGAAACATATTAAGTATATTCAACTTTTGTTTTGGAGAGCATCACATACTACTGATTTATTACGGTTATATTGATTCGGACAACAGGTGTTTCTACACATTTTGAACTTTATTACATGGAAACAATTCTATTTATGTGCTCTAAAGTAGTGCTGCGAAGAATGCTCATGTTTTATGCATTTAATTCATTTCTAATTCTAAATAAAAACAAACAAAATAGAGAATGCAATTAAAAACTACTGCAACTAGAATTCTAACGTCAAAGAAATCTAATTCTTATCTCTGCAAAACTAAGAACCCCATAATTCATAATCAACATATTATAAGGATACTCATTAATAACTAAAATCAACTTTTAATTAGAGTACTTGTTTAAATACAACATCCGGATAAAGAACGTAATATTAAACTTCAGTAGTGCAATGAAATTATTTATTCCGTTGGTTACATTTCGCAAAGAATTGTTAGAATAGTAAATGAAAGCATTGCATAATTAATAAGTCCATTGTACAATTATTCTGATGTAGCTTTCAGTACAAAAGCTCACTAACGCAGATGTATCAAAGAAACAATAAGAATTCTTTACTGAAAAAGCTCCTTTGTTACAACTGAAAATGGATTACGTACGTTCTGAAAAAACTTCTTATTACGTTTCATATTTTATCCTCTTTAACCAACGGCCACATGGCGTTCAATTTAAACCAAAGCACGAAACTATCCTCTATAACCCACATCAGTTGCCGAGAAAATTCTCTCTACTTTCACGTCAAATTATCACCAGGCTCCACATTTTCTGTTGACTTTCTAAACAAAGAGTATTTTGTATCACTTTTAGCATATTGTATATAACCCAAGGCCACCAAACGCTCGATTAATTTCCACAACATAAAACCACTCGCTATTGGCTCCTACCCGAAGAGGTGGGGAGTATAAAAGTTGATTTATCACGTCGCCGGGGGTACAGGGAGGGGATGTAAGGGAGGCTGCCGGATCTGAACTAGCCGCATTATGTAATTTGGCACTGTGCCATGCGTTGAGGCCCGGCCCATGTGACTCGTAGAATGCGGACGCCGGGATGCCGAGTTCGATCCCCCGCAGTCCCGCAGTCTCGTCTCCAGCATCCTGAGAGGAGCTCGTCGCGCGGAGGCTGCGGGTACCTGACTCACGCTGGACCAAGGTAGATCTCCCCCCGGCCCCCGGTCTCTACCTGCGCCGCGTGCATTCATTGGCGCCTCGTTTTGTCGCGACTTGCTTTTGATTTTTGTTTTGTGTTTAGTGTTGGGTGGAGGGTCATGTTGTCTAGGTCAGTGACACTTTTCTTTGTCTTGGAAGTGCAGCATGGATATCCTAACCGGAAACTGCTTGACTACATCACAAAGTACCGAGTTTTATTCAAAATAAAGATGTAACTATTACGTTCTTATCAAATTCATAGTGCGAAAAATAACACATTTAGATTTGGACCGCGCTTTTTCATGTTATCCTCCTAGAATGCTAGTTCAGTTGTTATTTTAAAATATCGTCCATATCCATTATAAACGTTCTACATTTGTATTCAAATCCGTTCGAAAAATGTTAAATAATATTTATATTAAAAATTAAGGAGTGTCCATAATCAATGCAATTATAACCTTGAACAGCTACTGCTTATTCGGCCAAGAAGGCATGTGATACCACTTTATATACTCAATTTATATGCTGACATTATCTCTTAAGGATGAACCATCACCAGGTCATCTACCAACAATTTTTTGCAAAACCATTTTATTTTGTTCTTAATAGTATTATCTACAATATAAGATCAAAAAATGTATACCTTACCGACCTAACTTTTGTGTAAAACGTTTTCAAAGTTAGAGATTTTTACATGGCTCTTATGGGGGAACGAATTAATTTCCTACATTATTCTAAATTATTTTTAATCCGCACCAACAACTTCAACAGAAAACTAAAGACATATTCTTCGACAAATACTGAATGCATTGAAAACTTAAAATACTCATGTCACCGACTTAATTTCTGAGATAATGGCATTTAAATGTTTAAAAATCTTGATATATGGCCATTTAACATGGGACAACTGAACTAGTCAAAACCACTGCTGTATTCTTAACAAAATTATTTTACGAAAACTTGGTTAAAAAAATCCTCATCATCTCATATCGTATTATTCTCCACATATTACATTATAAAACTATGTTTTAAAGTTTAAACATGCGTTTTCTGAATTAATTTATCTCAGTTTATGAATATAGTCATTCAAAGCGATGGTTCATCCTTAAGACATTGATTTGTAGTTTCTTTGTCAGCCTTTCTTAACATCCGTTACAAATTAACATAGACGTTAATCAACTGAAGAGTCGTATGTCAGCATGTGCGGCTTTTGTGGAGACGGAAACGCCCGAAGTGTTCCGAATAGTCCTGAGAGATATACACACTATGTCAGCACTTCCACTAGACTAGTAGCATTAAGGCTACTAAGTACTTACTTAGGTTTACTTAGGCTTAGTTCCACTTTGGATCAGTAATATGACGTTGTAAACATAGGCTCTGGGCGTTTTTATCATAATCACATCACAAGCCCAGGTTTTATGTCTCAGGCTGTGCTCTGATAATTCGCAGCAAGGAAATAGGTTTGCAGCCTTACATCGACGTCGGAAACACCCGAAGTCACCCGAAGTCACCCGAACAGTCCTGATTGTGTTTCTCGTGCAGGTAGCGCAGCAGCAGCCCTGTCCGGCGGAAACACCCGAAGTCACCCGAACAGTCCCGACTGTGTTTCTCGTGCAGGTAGCGCAGCAGCAGCGCCACGGCCTGTCCGGCGGAAACACCCGAAGTCTCCCGAACAGCCCTGACCGTGTTTCTCGTGCAGGTAGCGCAGCAGCAACGCGCGCAGCACCGCCACGAGCGCGCGCAGGAGCGGGAGAACAGGGAACTAGAGCGGGAGGTGCGCGAGCAACGTGAACAGATCGAGCAACGAGAGCAACAGCATCAGCAACAGCAACAGTATCAGCAACACGAGAGTCAAGGGGGATGCAGATCGGCGTCGCTTCAGTCCATGTAAGTCATCGAGCAATATTATCAGAAAACACCCTCATCGAAATACCCTGGTTGCTATGGTAACATGCCTCAATCTTGTTTACTTTGCTGGTGGACTGGACACTTTTCAATATTTTAGTCGTATTTTAAATACATTTGCTAAAGAAATGTATTAAAAAGAAAGACGGAAATGGTGTAAAATCAAATAAGGAAATTAATTCAAGCAAGAGATTATTTATAACTTAATTTACTGAAACCATTTGTCCTCTAGTTAGATTTTGATAAGCTGTGACGTCAGATTAGATTACCGAATATTTGGCTCCATTATTAGCCAATTCATCTACCAAAGAGCCTTGGGAACTGAAACCACGGAGTACTTTTCAACTCCTAACTCTATGCTGAAGCTATCGGTGAATTCGTACAGGACTAAGTTGTTGAATGTTGCAACTATATTGTTGGTACAGTACAGGTTGTGTGTTGTATGGAGATATCAGCTATCCAAACTATTTCGTATTCGCAGGAACACAGAAACTAAATGGCGGTGGTGGATTAGTTACAATGGGTATTGTTGATTCAGACAAAACGTCGAGAGAGTACCTCATTGAATGATGAGGAGTGTTGTGAAGGATAACAATGTATCGAGGATGGCAATACTTTGCTTGCCTGACGCATACATTTACACATTTCTGAGGCGGTTTCAATACAAAATAAACTATGGGCCATTATTGCACATTTTAAAATCAGTGTTGTTGCTTTTACTTTTACCTGATTTTATTGACCTAGTAAGGGAATACAAATTGTTTTATATCGATGCCATTAACGAAGGCATTCACTGTAATTACATTCTATGACTTATTGCTATACACGGTAAAGAAAGTTAAAACTAAATGAATGCAGACAATACAATATGACTCCAAGAGAAAATAATTGTTTTGGTTTATATTTTGGGCGATTAAACTTCTATAAAATGTACATAAGCCAAATAAATTAAGCGTTACTATTGGACTCTTTTTTCTCTGTGATTCTATGTATTCTGTGTTCGTTTGTTTGTTTGTTTGTTTGTTTGTTTGTTTGTTTGTTTGGTTGGTTGGTTGGTTGGTTGTGTTTTTGCCTTGACCAAGTCACTCTGTTTAACTAAGAGATCTGAAATTGTGCACACGCTAATGCCACATGAGCAGTCATGTATAGGTATTGTTTTTGATCGTTTCGAAGGACCCTGTTATTGGTTGACAATTAAAAATGGAACTGTTTGACAGATCAACTTTACATTTTGCATTACAACACTTTAGGAGTTTTTGACAAATATCAGCCAAATCGGTCACGAAACTTCGTTTTTTAAATTTTTCTTACCTACATTTTATGCTTGTTTTGAAATATTTTTCAATTTTTTTCAAAGTATCTTCAAAGATTATCACTGCTCCTTTGTCAAATTTTACTACATTATCTCCAAAAATTTTAAGGTCTGTATAGAGCATCAACTCTCACACAAATATTAATTCGTCTGCAATACGAAGGCTCGCTTATCAACGCGTTACACAGAGCGTTTTCCTCGTTGCCTTCTGTTTGCTTCACTATTTATATAATGTAGAGCAAGAAGCGTTTTTATTTACAAAGTAGAACAACAACGGAAACACAGAGTTTAATCAAATCACCTCTTCACACGTTTCACATCTGCGTCACTATACGCAGCATCCCCCCCCCCCCCCTCGACTACGTGTCGCGCAAGTCTTCTCAAACTCTCTCTCATCTGATCTTCACAGCATCCATGGACCACGACATGTAGGTGGAAATTGATCCGAGAAGTTCGCTGGATAAACTGGCGAGAGTTTGGTTGGTTTCGACGTGGCTCTGTCACGAGAGGGATGATTGATAGAGATGTGAAATGTTTCTTGAATGGTCGTTATGTTTGATACGGAACGATCGCGATTGTGTGGGTTTGTAGTCGGCAGATTGGCGGTATTTACGAGGAGGATTGGGTTTTGCAAAAAGTTTTCTTTGTGTATTCACAGAAAAAAAGCAAGGAATATTTTGTTATTCGCATATAGAAAATATTATTAAGGGTGTTCGAGTGGTACCACGTGACTAAACTTATAAAACACGAAATTGGCCAAACTATTGCACACAAGAGGAGGATAATGTATTTTCCTCATCCTATAAGTGATTCTACAACCCACTTGATCTTTTCTGCCTCCAATATTTTGGTCCCGAATTTTTTTTTTGATGAAATATTGCTGTTGCATTAAAAAAATCGTAGAGACCGCAACGTTCACTCTACATACTTGCAAGTGGCCTCGTTGTCTTCGTTATGAATATGCGAAGACGGCACTAAGTTTTGTTTTAATAACTTGATATCTAACCTGGCCATAGGCACCAATAAATGTGGGCTTTTTAGACAAAAATTCCGGTACCTACCGACTTTATTTTAGAAAAATTGCAATAAAAATACCGAAAAAGGACTTTAAGTACTTCCTAGGTATAAGTATTAAGACTATTCGTGCCAAGTTTCAGCTCGCTATGTTAAACGGATATTTAGTTTAGACTTTTCTGTAAATCGTCTTTGACCAGTTTGAATCGTCCCGGATATTTTTTTGACTTTCCAAAATGGGTTGATTTCGCTAAATATCGATCTCAACTTACATCTTCCTATAATATTTGCCCTGAATTTAAAATCTCATACCCCCCTATAATCCCCTTAAGCGAGAGTGACTTTATATGGTACTCTTTTGGCACTTTCTCTGTTTTTCTACAAGCAATGCCCAGATCAAAACGATCAACCAATCGATCTGAAATTTTGCACACACACTGATGTCATATTAGCAGTCGCAGGTAGTATAGTTTTTGACTGAGATCCTGTGATTGCTTGAAAATTAAAATTTGAGCTGTTTGACCGATTAACTTAAAAGTTTGCATGGTCTTTGGGACTGTTTTATTATGTGTTTTTGATACTTTTTAGTCAAATATGTTAAGAACTTCAAGAGTTATCAAACTACTACGAACAATTTATGCTTGTTTTGAAATATGTATAAAAAAAATAGAAGAAATGTAAAAATAATTATCATTGTTTTTTTGACGCATTTGGTTAGACAGACAGTTTCTTTGTTATTTAAAATCTCGATTATAAAGCAGCAACTTTCGCACCTATATAAATTCGCATGCAGTACGAAGGTTTGCTTATCAACGCATTATACACAAAACATTTTCCTTTGCATTTGCATTTTTACATGGAAATTGTAATACATTGTTCCATAAAAGAGTAGCGTCATATCAAATGCGTAGAAAATTCTTACGAATCTCAAAGGTACACACATGATTGTTCATAAAAGTAAATATAAAGTAGTACTGATTTTTCGTTCTGATTTTGATGTTGTGTTTTCTACATGCAAGTTGCTAAGTGCTATAACAATAGACGTAATTGAATTAACAGAACGAGTATATAAAGGTATGTAATTGAGTCTAATTTTGTTTATAAAGTAATTAACATTTTCCCACTAACTACTGCGGATGCTCCTTGTTGCTCTGTTAAAGCGTTTACTTTAATTGATCTTATTTAACCGAGTAATTGTTGGTGAACTTTTAACGTTCATTTAAATGTGTTTCTAAACAATACAATACAATACAACGAGCAATACAGCACGCAATACAACACGTAATACAACAAACCATATGATAATAATACATTACCTCCTGTATATTTTGTTAAACGAAATTCCACGCAGAATTCTTAAAACTATAGTACTTTCGTCACAGAATTTTCCACAGAGAAAAACTAATTTCTTTTTGGAATTCCTATTTTCCACGCTTATTTTGGCTATGTTCTTGCACTACCACTCCCCCCCCCCACCCAACAATAGAGGAACAGAGGTATACAGCGTTTTGTTTGGATTTGCCCTCACAATCCGAGAAAAGCGTTGTTTCCATCATCCATAGACTCTGGACAGAGAAATATCCGAGATGCAAGATACAGTGATGCAGTGGTCATGGTGCTTGCTTTAGGTAACAGAGGTTTGTGACAATTGAGTCAAATTGAGTCAAATGTTATTCCAAAAAATGCCAAAGAAATTATCACTGCGTTTGATATGACTGTCTTGGCTATTTCAACGGTCTATTATAGAGCGCAGAAACTTTCAAACGAAAATTAATTCCCATGCAATCCAAAGGCTCGCTATCCATGCTTTACAGACCGTTGTCATAGTTACCAGCGATGTCACATTCTGATATTCCACAGCAACGTCGCTTATCTTTTCACATGATTTCACTCTGTTCCCGCATGGGCAGGCAACGTAAAGCCAACTTTCCAGCTAAACGTGTTCCCCTGTACTCTATGATTGTCTCTAACAACTAGTCATGTTTTATTTCTCCTCGCTGCTCGTATATTCTTGTTTGTTTGGGTCACAAGGCTTCGCCGCATTGCGGGACACACTTCATCAAGTCTCAAGAGTTGAAAATAACACATTTTAAAGGAGTAAGTTTTAGACAGAATGTATTGAAAACTTCTTAGAAAATAATAAAGGAAGTGGATGAGTTGGTGAGTTTCGTGTCCATGTTCTTTCTCGTAAAGCTTGACATTTTGTCGTTGCTAAAATATTACACCTCAGATATATTTGCTTTGATAAATTAATGAAAACTCACGTTATGATACTTATCTTTTTCGTTTACTACGTGGTCATCAAAAGGAACTTTTCATAACTTTACGTTCCTTTTTTGAGATGTTTTAAAAGAACTCGTAACTAATTTTTTTACTAAGTGAACGTGAATATGTTTTATTCTCATTATTTCCTACATATTTATTATCTCCGGGCATGACATCTCTCATCTCACATAATGAAAACAATCATCTACTGAATGTTTTTAAAAAATTTGAAATTTCGACATGCACTTTTGAACACATTTGTGTGAACTCAAACTTTTGGTTTTAAATAACAAAAAAGGGAACTTGAACTTTCAGTTCAGAAAGTTACTTTTTTTAAATAAAGTTCCCCAACACCGGACATAAATACCTCAGGACTTTCCTCATCGATTTTTTCACGAGCTTATCATACGAGCGTTACTTATTGGTGCTGAAAAGGCACTGTCGCTGGTTTTTTGATTATTTGTGTTATAAAAGGCAATGTCCAGGTCAAACCGTTCGACCAATCGATCTGAAATTAATACACACACTGACTGATGTCATATCAGCGGTCTCCAGTACAGTTTTGAGCAAAATCCTCCGCTTGGTTGATGAGTGAAAACGGAACCTTTCGCCGTTATCACATTCAACTTTTGCAACGTCATTGGTTGGGACGTTGCTTTTTAGTTATTGACATTTTATTGAGATGATGTCTTTATCGATAATGAGTTATTCGTAGCTATCAGTTTCTGCAATACATTTTAATATGATCAAATCAGGACTAATATATCGGAACTTGAGCAAACCCAATGAAAATAGTTTATGTGATTTCATTAATTTCTTACCCCCCCCCCCCCCCCCCAGGCGTGTTTGCTTATGCTTACGTCATGACGCCCCCCCCCCCTGCCTCTCTCTCTCTCTCTCTCTCTCTCTCTCTCTCTCTCTCTCTCTCTCTCTCTCTCTCTCTCTCTCTCTCTCTCTCTCTCTCTCTCTCTCTCTCTCTCTCTCTCTCTCTCTCTTTCATACTTATTTGGCCTAGAAGTGTTTAACCATACCCGACTTCCTTTCTTTTTAAATTGCCTACTTACATGCCTCTAGCCCGTCATTGTATTTCATTTGTATTATAACAAGTTAGCTTCCATGTGACAATTTTTCAATTCAGACTAACATTTTGAGATCCCGTTTCAAGAAAGCAATCTCGCGTCCGTGCACAGAACATCTCACACACTTCCAGAGACATCATTATGAATATTCGCTCAAAAACGAGATAAAACGCATCACCATCCTCGCGTAATATGTTGCGAAGCTTTTCTTTTGAGGGATGAAAAACTCGAGAATATTATCAAACAGAAGCTCGAGCTTTCAAAGAGCTTTTCAAAAAAACTCATCTTTGTGTTTACATCTGAGTGAATTCTGTTGGAAATTCTTGGTATTTATTTATTAATTCGTCCATTTAGTTTCTTGCTCCATGTAATCCGCATTGATCGCTAGAGGGTGATGTGGAATGCAGACAGTCATTGAGAGAGCTCGGTTACCTTTCACATTTCATTCTCTGGAGATGAAATCCATTCCCTGTAAGGTTGCTTCGAACCGATTTCTAGTGTTGAAACTTCCGAACTCCAAAAACAGCTAATATTTAAGCAACAGTCGGTCCCAAGCGCAAACATTGTCGATCATTTATAATTTATGTTCATTTATTTATATCATTAATGTTTAAAAATGTATTCTAGTAATTATGTTTTTTTGTACTCTATAGGTGTTTTTGTGCTGTTTTTTTACTCTGTATACAACTGACGTCAATTGTCTTCTGTATTGTAATTCTCACTGCATAACTGCACATGTGTAAATAGACTAAAAGGGCACCTATGTAGCCGTACACTAGACCATCCTGCCTCCGACAGGTAAATGTACACTTAGCTAAACACAAATGGAACGTTTAATAAATCTGATAGGCTGATAAATGTAAGATCGCACCATCAGAAGTCAGTCTAAGCGATCTCATTGTCTCACTCTAGTAGGTGACCTCACATTTCAATGATAATAACAAGCTTTGATTGGTTATGGGACATGACCAGCAGTCATTCAAATTTGGTCAACGTTCAATTTTTGTTTGGCCGAGTGTACAATAAATAATAATTCTAGAATTATAAACAATGTTAAGTATCATCGCGTAATATTTTTTAAAATCTAGCATTTTAATTACGCATTTGTCGCAATCTTTAATAACCAATGACCCAACTTTGTAATACTAAACTTAACATACATAAATCAAGCCGATTTGCATATCAGTTGAAATATATTTTCTTCAAAAAAAAAACATTTAAATTAGCTTTAGAATATCATTAAATAATAAGAAGTAGCAGAGATGAAATCCGCCGACAGCTTTATTAGAACTGTAATCCCGAACTGTTTATCAACAAATGTGTTTTTAATTACCTCATGAGCACTCGCGCCAATGAAATGCTGGCATCTCTCACCAGCCAATTAGAGCACTTCATAATCTATGCAGAGCTTCCGTCATTTGAAGCTCACAGCTGTAATCTCTTTAGTTCGCCGTTCTGTCGTCGAGAGGCGCTGTTGTGGCGACGCTCTAATTCCGACGTCTCACTGTAGAATGCGACGCCGTGTACGTCGCCGGCGTCGGTCGGTAAAGAAGTCTGGGTTTTGGTTGCCAGAGATAAATCTTGAAGGATTCCATGTTTTTGATTAATGAATCGTAATATTTTTTTATATGAAAGAGAAAGAAATAACAGATTGTTTTGAGATGTTATTTTACAAAAGTCACAAGAGATATTTAGACTTTGGGCTTGCTGAGGGGAACCCTCCCCTCCTTGCGCAATTTCTTTGACCTAATTTCTTAATGACCGACTATTTTTTTGGTTGGACGAATGGCGAGTGGTAGGTTTGGTTAGGTCTCAGGGGGAATTCTAAAATCGACATTCTGAGAATGAATGCAGTTATCTCAAGACATTGTAATTTTCATTCAAAGATCACAAATAAAGATATCGTGTAATATTGTTTTGGCATTGAGCACCATAGCAGCAAGAAATTGCGATTTGAAAACTCTAAGCAAACATTATAAAAATTATGAATATGATTAGGCAAACATAAAAAATAAATGTCTAAAACATTCAATTTAAGTGATTTTCTTTGTTGGAGCCCACCTCTAAATCAGACAACCCTGATCACTGATCAGTATAGGGTAGCTTCATTACTCTGGTTGCTATGGTAACATACCTCAATCTTGTTTATTTTTCTGTTCGACACCAAAGATTAATGAAACCATATTACATACAACTAGCAAAAAATATTTGCCCCTTACGGTATCATATAATTAGATATTCTTGATTGAAGATCATCTTTTCCCCCATAAGATAACACAGGGAGACATGAAATCGTCTCGGAAAATTGGCCTTAAATTGCTCCTAAAACCGCAAGAGGAATGAAAAATTATTGAAAATAGTCTCAAATTAAAGATAATAATTCTTAGAATAAGACTGCCGTTGGAAAATATGGGGTCACGGGCCAAATAAGAAAGAAAATGTGTACAATGTGTGAAATTTGCCATAAATCTGGCAACATTGCACTACAAATATGAATTATTTTGGGATAGTTTAATTGGAACTTCAATTAAAAACATATAATTGGAGCACACGGTAAGATATAATTGTTTTATGCTGTAGTTTGAGGTATTATTTCATCAGAGATTTGTATGAATTACGGCGAATTCTAAGCACCTTGGCTGGAGCAGTGGGACCACTTTAATCGTATTTTAAATACAGTTGTGAAAGATAATAAAATGAAAGACAGAAATAGTATCAAATAAAATAAGGATATGTACTGTATCAAGAAAGATAATTGTGACTTATTAAGTTATTGCTTATTTACTGAAAGCATCTGTCATCTGTGGTGGACAAATGCTGGTATGGGTACTAGGGGGGTGTACCTATGTCGAAAAGGTACATCCTGGTAAAACCTAGTTAACGCCCTCTGGTTTTGCCATGCGGCAAGCTCGATGTCTCGAGTCAGTACTACCAGTAAATCCTACTTCCACGTCCTCGACGTGTCCACCGGGCAATGCGTGGCGGCCAATGGATGGTCGTTACGTAGCTAACGGAAGAGGGTGAATGGCGGCCCTCCGGCGCTATATAACCGGAACAACTCGACTAAGGGAAGGAAACCCTAACAGAAAAACCAGAAAGGAGACAACCTTTATCTTTAAAAAACAATACCAATTTCCTCTGCCATTGCCGGTCCCAAGCCCGGATGAGAAAGGAGGAGGGCCATCCTCTGGCGAGGCTAGCAACCTACCAGGGGATGTAAAACTATACATGCTCACAGAACCAATAATTGGCCTTGGATGAACGGATTGTCGAACCCTACGATGAACCCTGCGAGAAAAAGGAAATTGAGTATTTGGAAAAAATCAAACATAATGAGAATAGGTACCTGGAATATACGCTCTTGGAATAACAGGGACCAGGAAATTATTAATGAACTTGAGAATTTTAACATCGATATATGTGCCATTTCTGAGACAAAGAAGAAAGGGAAGGGTATTATGCAATATGGAAAATACTCTCTGATTTACAGCGGAGTGGATAAAGGTTGTAGAGCGAAAGAGGGAGTGGGAATATTGTTGCACAACAAATATGCACGCTGCATAAATGAGTGCAAGTACATTTCAGAACGCATACTTATGGTGAATTTACAGACCGATCAAGGAAACATCAATATTATATCAGTGTATGCCCCAGAGAATAACAAGCCTGCGCATGAAAAGGACAAGTTCTTTGACGATCTTCAAGACACTGTAGACAGTGTTATTGGAGGCGAAAGGATAATTTTGCTGGGGGACTTCAATGCTCGAGTGGGAAATGACATAATACCAGGGGTAAAACACCGGTTCAATGAAGATGTCTTAAACGACAACGGAGAACAATTAGTTATGTTTTGTGCAAGCAATGAACTTCGTTTAAATAACACTTTCTTTGATCACAAACTCCAGCATAAGTACACGTGGGAGAATACTAGGGGTCACAAATGCACCCTTGATTATATACTAACGAATAGAGGGATACATCCAACCCAGATACTGGATGTTCGTAGTTTAATTTCAGCTGACATTGGAAGTGATCATAGACTAGTATTAAGTAAAATGAGACTCAAATTTAGAAAGACCGTTAAATTAGAAAAGGTGTATGAAACGAAATATAACATTGAATCTCTACACGATATTTCCACTACAATCTTATATATGAACAGACTTAAGAGTAAAATTGATCTCACAAGTGTTACTGAGGAAGACGATGTAAATCAGAGTTGGAACAAGATTAAGCATAATATCATGGGAGCGGCAGAAGAAGCACTTGGAAAAAGAAGAGTGTTAGCTAATAAAGATGATTGTAGCACAAGGAAAACACCCTGGTTCTGCGAAGAAGTCAAAGCACTCTCTCAACAGAAGAGAGAGGCATATTTGGCTCATCGCAATCAGAATACACAGCAGTCATACTTGGAGTATAAGGTGGTTAGAAATGCAGTGAATGCAGATATTAGAAGAATAAAACAAGGATATTGGGAGAAGTTCTCAAAGGAAATGGAACACGACTTTTTTGGGCTGCAGAAGCAAGTATGGAAAATAATACAAAATCAAAAAAAAGAAATAAAAGAATTCGTGGAAACCAAAAAAATAGAAATAGATAAGTGGACGCAGTACTTCACCAACTTATTTCAGGGAGCAGAGATGAGTGAATTGGAAGATGTCGGACAGAATGTAGAAGAAGTGAGTGTGTCGGAGACTGAAGTGAGAATTACATTAAAGAAGCTAAGAAATAGAAAATCGCCCGGGGAAGATGGTATTACTAATGAACTTCTAAAATATGGAGGATCAGCACTTGCGGGAGAGATAACAAAACTCTTAAACAAGATCATGGAGAATTCTAAAATCCCTGATGAGTGGAGGACAAATATTTTAATACCCATTTTCAAGAAGGGCGATAAAATGGAGCCGGGAAATTATCGGGGAATAAACCTTTTATACACCATGCTCAAATTCACAACCAAGATCATTACAAGTAAGCTCGACAATTTAATAGAGCTACAAGATGCACAGCAAGGATTTCGGAGGGGCAGATCATGCATTGATGCAATATTTGCAGTAAGACAGATTGTAGAGAAATCTTTGGAATACAACAACCCTGCATACATGTGTTTTATTGACTTGACAAAGGCATTTGATCGAATCCGGCTG